>CAVNYN010272675.1:0-52704 GCA_963692815.1 Nyctanthes arbor-tristis | reverse complement strand
ATAAAAAAAATAAAATTCAGAATCAAACAAACGACGTCTTTCTTTCATTCCAGCCCCAAAAATTTCATTCCCAATTCAAAAAACCCTAATCTCCCAAATTTCCCAAATCCCAAATTCCCAATTCAAGAATCCTAGTCCTCCAATTGTTGATCGTTCCGTTTCTCTTCCTACCAAATCAATCGATTGGGCTACTGCGTCGCTTCCCAGCTGCCGTCGCTGCCAGCCTGCCCTGTCCGTCCTCTTACTGCTGCCGTCCGCCGGAGGCACGCAGCACCGCTGCCTGCTCCTTCGTCTCCTCTGATACGGCTTGCTGACTGGTATTGGTAAGTCACTAAGTCTGGTTTGACAACTCGGAAGGGTAATGTCCGGTTGTATATGCAGTATGTAATTGTTTAATTGTTTTTCCTTATTTGTTTAATTCTTTTATTCTTTTATTTTTCCTTATCATTGTTGATCGTTCCCAATTCAACAACCCTAGCCCTCCAATTGGATGAGGTTTTATAATTATTTACTAGTTTATTAGTTAATTGGTTTATTCTTGAATCACAAAAGTTGAATATTGTTTATATTGATTATTAAATTTGAGTCTTGAATTTAAAAGGAGCTAAGCTCAGGTAATGATTAGGAGTTTTATTCTTTAGAGTTTAGAGTTTTAAGTTTTAATCTTTTAGAGTTTACAATTTATTCTTGAAAGTTGTTTTACGTCTGCAGCAAGTTGTTTCCTAAACATGATACTGTGTCTAAAGTCGGTCAATTGGCTTGTGATGAATTCAGAGATTGGCATAATTTCGGAAGAGCTCTTAAAGGCCACGATAAAAAAAAAAAAAAGAAATATAGTATTGAAAAAAAAAAAATTTCAGGGCGCTGCCCCCCAATCCTGGGGTACGCTCCCTTCCAACCCTTGGTTGTTTTTTTCCCCTCTAAATCCAACCCAGTCCTACAGTCCTATACAAAATCTTGGGTCCATCCTTGCGTTACTCGTTATGGGGGGTCCATTTTTTGGAGCTCACCTAGGGCCCCAGTGAAGACAAGAACGGCACTGCTGGTAGAGTAGTCTGAATGCTACTGTGGACATTAATTGATATGATTGTAGTGTATTTTAAGTGATTACTGCCTATGTTAATCTTAAGCAGTGAATTATCATAATAATTCAAACATTTGAATCTAATTGTTAACCTTTTTGGAGATGTTATGGAGATTGGTGCTTTTCCTTCATTTCAATCAATTTGGGAATTGTAATGGAGAGGTAGGAAGTGGGATGATAAGTTATGGTTTCAAATGCAAATAACATGTTTTAAGAAATGCCTATTAGATTTATTTATTTACGTAAAGAAAGTGTTGGATAAAATATCCATTCTCTTTGAATTAAATTTAAGAATCTAATTGGGGTAGAACTTGTATTACTTCAAATAAGAAACTGTGGACTTTGTAAACTTTAACTTGAATTGTATGTTGATATCTCTTTTATGTGAAGTCAATTTGGGTAGTACTATGAAGAAGTAGAAGATGAAAACAATGAGCTTTATTCCATATGCAAAGAATTTTTTTGAGGAAATGTTTGTTCAATGAAGTGTTTGATAAAATGACTATGAGATTGGAATTGGAATTTGAATGCTTTGTTTCAATGATTATGAGTAATTGATGAATTCTTAAATTTAATGTTGTGATGAAGAGCATAGATTTTTATCTCATATGCTTGATGAAATGTTTGTGCGGTTGTATAATTTACTGCTCGTTTGATTCTCATTATACCACCGCATTCTAATTTCACTTACCGCTTAGTCGACAACTACTCAATTATAATCACACATTTTAAACTTCCATTATATCTCCACCACTCATTTCACCTCATTATAATTCAACACCCATAATGAGAATTAAACAAGCACTTAATTATTGAGTTTTCATATTTTTGGATCATCCATAGGTCCTTTAATTCAACGTGTAAATGAAATTATGCTATGAAGTTTTAAAATGCTTGTATGATAATATCTATGTATTAGAAAATATGTGATGAAATGGTTGGTTGAAAACTAGAAATTTAAGTGCGTTGCGAGGTTGAACTTGAATTTTCTATTGTTATTTATTGGTTTGCTCCGGTCTATTTAGGAGTGGTTGTGTAGATGTAGAACTTATGAGAATGAGAGCTTGTTTGATCCTATTTATTTGAGGAATTTATAATGAGGAGAGAGGTAGAATGTGTATTGGAAATGTAAAAATGTGTGAAATATGTGGTTGTAATTGAACAGTTGTCAAATCAAATACAAATCAGTGGTAGGTAACTTAATAAAGGGGATCAAGCAAGCTCTAAGTTCGTTATATGTATGCAATCTATGTGTTCAGTGAAATGTCAACATGAAAGTTTAGTTTATGCAATGAAGAAATTTGATGGAAATATTTGTGTGTATTTCGTCCATAAATTAGATTTAAGAGTAATTTGGTATCTAGAGTTAAATTGTTATACTTTTAGCAATTATCTGGAATTTGTTAATTAAAGTATGAGAATACTACTTTATGTGAGCTAAAGCTTACTTGCTGCCATGTGAATTAATATTTGAGCATTTTTTAAAAATTTATATATATATATATATAAAAAATTAAATTAATTTATTTATCCGCATTTTAAATTTAAGTGAGAGTTAACATTTCTAAGTTCAGGATTTCTAGACTTGGATTGTTACACTAATATCTATAATTTGCTTGTCAATCACTAGTAAAATAAAAGTATGATTTGTATAATTTATAACTTGTAGGTTAGAGAGGTAGGATTAACAATTTGGAGAGCAAAAAGTCTAATAAATGGCGTTCCGAGGAAGAGGCCGTGGCCGTGGTGGTTTTGGGGGAGGCGGTGGTTTTCGCGCTGCCAAACAAGAACCCGTCGAGTTGTATCCAGTAATTATTATCTCTCAAAGTTGATTTATTATTTTGCATTTTTGTTTGGTAGTTTCTTTCTATTCTTTTTACTTCATATTATATCACTGGCACTGAAGTTTTTTGTTTTTCTATGATGAATCAGCTTCATGTTGGTAATCTTGTGTAACTGATTGGATGCATATGGGCATGATTTCAGGAAATTGAAGATTTAGGAACTGCAAAACTTTTAGTAGAAAAAATGAAATCATCAAAAGAAAATATGCAATTAATTAAGTGCTACTCGAATTTGCAAAAATATTGGAATTCATCTCCCTATTACTATGAAGGTGGAAGTGATCGCACCAAGAGTAAGTCTTCTTGCTTTTCTGAAATGGTTTGTAAAGTTAGTCCGTCTTTGGTATGTATTTTATGACACAGCTGGATGTAAAATGAAGAAGCTAAATTGTTAGTAGTTTGAAGCACTATCAAGTACCTGTCAGTTCACATTCTGTTAAATGGATTACAATCCTGTATTAATAGTTTGCAAGTGCAAGCTTGGATTTTTCTTGTGTTTGTTTTAGTTTTTGTAGACTGTGTTTACAAGATCATTTATAAGTTAAATTATTTAAGAACAAATATATGAAGAGCGTTGAAGTTTACAGATTCTTCATTCGTCCACTTTGTTGCCTTGATATTTTGTTTTGTGTGGTGGTCTCGTCCACAGCTCTATCACGATGGTTGTATATCATGAAGCTTTGTCTTCCATGTGATCATTAGCTTTCTCAAAGCATCCAATTTTTAGTTTTTATTTTATTTTATTTTTGGTAAAATTATATATGTTTGGGAGGAGTAGTGCTTAGTGTATATGACTTTTTCTTTGTGTCGAGTGGCATAAATTTATTAAGGCTTAGGAATTTGTAACTAAGAATCCTATTTCTAATCTCTGTTTGATTTTCATCTTGTTTATCAAAATCACATCTTTCGTTACATTATGCTCGAGTTGTGTGCACATTCTCATATTTCCTCAACTTGTAATTGCAGATGTGCAAACACCAGAGGTGGAAAGGTTGTTGGACAAGGATTTGCAAGTAGCAAGTACTAAGCCTCCACTTTGGCATTTCATAAAGTTGGACATAGATCATGTCCCTGCTGAACTAGCTAGAGGTTTCTGACCACTCCTATTGAAATATTGAACAAGTTTGAGATGAACATTCTGATTTCCAGCCTGATGTTTTTCAAAATGTCATATGTTGAATTAAACAGGTGAAAACAAGGGAAAACGTGCTGTCAAGAGAGTGAAATGGAATCAAGAATCAGGTATGAAGCAAGCAAAATGTTGACTACTAAGTTACATGTTTAGTAATGTGTAACGTGTTAAAGTATTATTCCAACTTCCAAGTGACGGCCAGAGGACACGGGATATGGACGACTGCACAACCCTTTTGCTTTGTTCTGTTATTACAAATGATGAAGATAGATTATTCAACAATCAACTTATCATTGGTAGTAAGTACATGGACTAGGATGCACCAACACAAACATGTGCGTCGGACACGAAACGACACGACACAACACGCCGACACGTGATTTTTCAAAAAAGTGTTGACACAATGTGTTGCCGACACATCAAATAAAATAATATTTTTATTTTTAAAAATATATTATTATTTAATTTTTATTGTATTTTTAAAGTTTTTGTAATTGTTATTAAGTAAAGGTTGTCAATATTGTTTTTTAAAATAAAGATGCCCTGAAAGCACGTTTTCTTTTGTTGGGATATTTCTTAGGGAGGAATATAAATAATAATAAAAATAATTAAAAAAGTGAAAGCAAACAATAGCTCCAAATGTATTCCCCTTTTTCTTCAACTCAGGCAGCTAGGTTTTGGACTTTTGGCCGCCACTTGCCCAGGTTCCGTCCAATTTCCAGTTGGGCCTCCAATGTCCGGTCTCTTCTAGCCGTACAAGGTCGGTACGACACGTCTTCTTCACCCTCTTCCCGCCTCCGACACGTATTCTTAGCCTTCCAACTTCCCGACACAGTTCCGGCCGTGTCCGACGCATGTTGAGTTTGTGTCAGCCGACACAAGTCCGACACCGATTCACCGGCCTTCCGAGCGTGTCGGTGTTTCATATTATATAGAATCAGACTGAAATTGTTTGGTAAGTTGATGTACCACGTAATTATTGGGTTGCTCTTGTAGGTTTTTTGACCCCTAGCAATCAAAGACAATAAGAATGTTAAACTTCACCTCCTAAAACTTTTTTTTTTCTCGGGTTGGGGTTGGGGTTGGGTTTTTTTTTTTTGTGTGTTCGGGGGTGGTGGGGGATAATCTCAGATTTTGTACTTGTATTTTGAAGCAAACTGATTCTTAAATTTAGAACTAGAAAGTAGGATACTCCAAACACTGTTGGATTCAAGATTTTTAAGGAAAATCTGGAAAACCTTTTAGAGAACTTTGATAAAAACTTGGTAATTTCAATATTCAGGAAAAGTTCATTACAAACTAATGACTGAGACTCTATTTATACTTCTAATGCATTGAATGCATACAATGGAGGATCTACAGTCCCATACCTCTTCTTTTTTGTTCAAGGTAGTAAACCACTTAAGGCCAAATTTGTAATACACCACTTCCGCTACCATATCTTCTGTCTTTTCCCCGGTTAACTTGTCAGATTTTGAAACCCCAATTACTCCATCCAATTTTCTACTGAAAGCTCCTATTCCAAATACATGCAACGAAATCGGCAATGGAGATACTTGATTTCCTATTTTTCTCTACAAAGTCTGAAATTTCATAAAAAGATTAACTGTTGGTTTTCTTGTTTTAGATAACAATTTTGGCTCAATTTCATGTAATTTTTCTTTTTCTTCTTTTCATTTTCAACAATCCAATGGGTTTGACGTTAAATTTAGAGGTTTTATGTAAATGATGTTTGTTAAATGTTTTGCTTGATTTTGCATTTTAGAAGTATTAATGAGTGTTTTATTACTTGTTCATTGGTTTATGTCTATTTTTCGATTAATTCGTTGAGTTAGAAAAGATTTAAATTTACAAAATAAGTGCTAATAGTTTTGTTTGGATTAACATTTAATTCTTTAAATTTTAATAATTTCTCTTTTTTTTTTTGACATGGAGAAATTTCTTGTGAAAAGCGAGACTAGACAAAAAGTTTCTAATGTCTAGTATACTTTTGATGGAATTTTTTTTAAATTCAAAACATTACGATGTCTAGTGTTTATATATGATATTATTTATGTGTCAATTACCGACAATTGTCTATCTTTTAACTTTCATTTTTACTGTAATTACTCGCCCCCATTACTTGAAAAATCTAGATCCGCCACTGAATGCATATGACCCTTTAACTACTAATACAATGAATGAGAATGACCCTTTGAATACAAACTTATATACCAATAATTGACCGAGTCTTTAACTGTATAATTAACTAACTCTTAACTGCACAATTAACTGCATAATTAATTGCATCATTTTGACAGGTGTAATATGGCATGAAGAATAATATTACCTTTATTTCAATCCATTGCTCCTAACATTTGAAGTTTTTCTTATGGGACAGACTTGAACAAATTGGATCTCTTTGAGAAGCTGGAACAGAAACATCAAGTACTTTTCTTTCCCTCACTTATATTTTGCAATGAATTCCGTATATTTCTTTGTTGAGAAACACTAGCATTTTTATGTTGTGTTTCTCCATTTTATAAAGAGAAGCAATATTTTTCAAGGATTACAAGAACTTAACTGGAGCTTTATTATTATTACCACCACCACCACCTCCTACATTGCATTGGTTCTCTTATTTTTGTGTACTTCAAATGTCCAGGGCCTACAAGGAAAGGAAAACAAACAAAATGAAGATCAAGAAGAAGATGACGAAGGAAATGAAGAGGAAGCGGAAGAAGAATTCAGTGATGAGGGCGATTATGAGCAGGTTTCTGTGAATTCCAATTGTTGTATATATAGAGTCTGGTTTGTTCTTGTCTAATTAGCTTTTATAACCACAGTCCCTTTTATGTTTATTCGTTGAACCATGGCCTTTAATTTTGCAATATTTATTCAGTGTGGTGAATCATTTTGATATTCTCTTGATTAATAAAATCATAGGGGAAGCCAACCCCCCACCACACCCCAAAAAATTAAAAAAAAAAAATGAAAAGGAGCCCACACTGCAGCTTTTATTTTCCTTTTTTTTAAAGAAAAAATTTGATGTCATGCTCATATACCTTATCTCAAAGGATGAAGCTGTAGAACTGTGCCGGTGCATTTTTGTTTTTTGCCAAAATTGTTGGAGTCTATCTTCTTGGAGATCAAATCTTGATTTGCCCATTTTGTTTAAAGAGTGCCAGTTGGTCTCTTCATGTAATACACCGGTTACATTTTGCATTCACATGCATATTCAAGCACTGGTTTCAATTCACAATAATGAGATATTTGCTCCTTCCACATGTGGCTAATAATTGTGCAATCTTACAGAATGAATATTTTGACGATGACGAAGACGACTTCAATATGGTTGATGACAATGATGGTATGCTTCCCTGTCTTGCATTTTTTTTGCTTAATATCATCCCTCTTGACATTTTGTGTCCTTGACAATTTGATGGAGGATTAACATTCTTTTACAATTATGAGCATTTTATTTGAAAACACGTACTCACAAATTTTATGAATTCGCAGATGAGCCCTTCTTTTAGGTTTGGATGACGCGAGTAATTTCATTGACATGCTTTGACCTGGCATCGTCCTTTGAAATTGACATGCGATGAGCTTATTAAGATTATTTTTGTTTGAAGATGGAAGGAAGACTGTCTCATCGATGGCATGCTTGTTTAAGTGGAGGATCTCTTCAAATTTTGTAGTTGATGTTCTTCCGTTATCTTAGATTTTTCTCCATTAGAGCAGAAACAGCAACCCAATTGGCTTCTAAATTCTAGGTACATTTTGCAGGGTTAGGCATCTCCAATCATCCCCAAATTTAAGGGAAAACTCCTGAATTTGGGAAAAATTGATCCAACCATCCCCTGTATCGTTGAGTACAATTTTATGGACCCTCTTTAATGGGTTGCCTTAAACCCCATTAAAAAGTGGTTAATGAGAGAAAAAACCTCTCATTTCAGAGTCTTTTGTCTCCTTCACACACACGCACACACACACACACGTAGTCATGGACGTAGTTAGGATTTTTGGTCAGTGCGGTCGGAATTTTTTCATTTTGCCGGGGCGTTTGGCGGGGCGAAATTTTAAAAATAGGAAATAAAAAATATTGCATTTAGAAAAATGCAAATCTGAACTAAAAATTTATAATATCCAACCAAAAAATCAATTTCCAAATTAAAACATAAGCTGAAAATTAGGGTTTCATAAATCAGGGCTTTACTAAATTGAAGTATAAATCAATTTCTAAATTAGTGGTTAGGGACTTAGGGTTATTAGGCTTTAGTCCTTTACTAAATTGAGCATCAATGTGTCCTTTATTAGGCTTTAGAAGAACTAAAGCCCAAAGAAGAAGAAGATGGCCGCGTTTGTGGCCGTTGAGGTGTTGCCGGTTGCCCTGCGCGCAGGGCGTTGCACCCCTATCGTGGTGCTGCCTTCTGGTGGCTACTTCAGGCTTCAGGCAAAGCAAACCGAGAGAGAGAGAGAGAGAGAGAGCTAGCTGTGAGTGAGCCTGCTACCAAGGTGGCGTGATAGCGTGAGGGTTCGTCGTTCTCGTTTGTGAACCAGTTCAAAGCGAGGCGAAGTAGTGGATTGGATGTCTCATATTCCTTAATTTTTTTGGGCCAAGGTAATTTGAAGCCAATTTTTTTTTTAATCAATGCTGTCCAGTCTAATTTTAAAAAGGCCACTCCAAGATTCAGTGCAGTCCATAGACCGCACTGGTCCAAGGGTGGCTACGTCCTTGCACGTAGTCACGCATGCTCTCTCTCTCTCGTATTTCTTTTCGTCGGAAAAATCAAACAAATCACACAATGGAAGCTCAAGAATCTCAACAGCAATTTAGCTGTCGGTTGAATCCTCTACCATCACAACCATTTCTGGCCGGCCACCACCACCGCCATTTTTCACCACTACCTACTATCCACCTACTATCACTCTCCAATTTTACGTTGTCATTTCTGGTTTAATTTCCTGAAGCAAGCGTTAATTCACCATATTTCCTCGCTGTTCAGATTGTGATTCTTGATTTAAAGATGTATGGGCAGTGGTTTATGAGGGGGAAGAGGTTTACATGGCGGTGGCGATTCTAATGAGTCAATCATCGGTGATTGGAGACTTGGTCTGTAACGCCTCGAGTTTTACGAACTTGAAACGCCACCTAAAATGCTCATTTGACTTTGATTTACGTGGGAATTTTTTTTAAAAAAAAATAACACTTCAAAATCTAGTTGCGTTAGGAAGTATAGAACGTAAAACAATGTTTAATAATATCAAACTTAAGGAAGGTTGACTAAATATGGGTTTGTATAACCGGTTAACAGAGATTTAGAATCACACTTCTATCTCATAACAGAGTCTTAAACAAAATAACCACTAAGTTTTATGTTTTCAGCATATGGTAAGAACATAGCATTGAATAGCCACTGTCACTAGTCTCACCGTCCCGCTCTGGTACCTGAAAAGGTTTTAGAAAAACAATGAGCGTTTCGAAGAAACACCTAGTAGTCTCGGCGCATAGTTTACAAGTTGTAATGTTCGCATTAAACAATCATTCAACATATGATTCAGATAATCCCAACAAGTCAAAACATATGTTGCCACGTGGCTAGTTAATTCTCATTCAACCCGTGAGTATATCTTATATAACATACTACTCAGGGCCTATCAAGTTTGATCGTACTACCATGATATATCTTACTATCCCGTGGATATATAATTCAAATCAATTTACTATCCCGAGAATAACATGTTGGCATTAAAACTGAATCACATTCAATTCAAATCACATGTCATAATTTGCAACTCTAAAATTTCATCAAGTGCGCATCAATTGAAAAATAAAACATTTAATTTTGAGAAATAGAGACTACCTTAATTTCACAGTTGAATTTGAGCTTTATGACAAATAAGCTTCAAGATATCAACGCGCCTAATCTAGCCAAGTAAAATACATTCTAAGTCAATAACTGAGGTATTTGTTTAAGGATTCGCTAAACTTTAAATTTTAAATAAAACGACATCCTTATACGTTTGGCTTAAACTTCCATTAATAAGAGGAATTCTTGTTTCAATTAAAGATTATTTGGGAGTTGAGAATTTAGAACAACCAATTTAGAATTTTAAGGATTAAACTATTAAAGTTAGAACTTTTAGGACTGGAATGGATTTCATCCGAATTTTGATTACTAACTTAACTAGATACAAAAGGGTGAGGATGAACTTGAGCTACAATAGAAACTGGAGAACCATTTAAAACAGATCCTATGTACTGACTTAAAATATATAATAAAATCAGGTGCCCATCTTAAGCTCTAACCAAACTATGAGGACTAGGAGAACAAATACTAAAGGTCAGATGAAGAAGACGATGCAGACCGAGGGAAACGTCTGGAGTGTGGGTTCGAAGGGCAAAGGTGCAATGATTCAAGGAATGGTTTGCTAGTTGGGTTCTCGGCTCGGGGAGCTTGATTCGCGAGTGAAGAGACGATGGGAATGTCTAGGTTCGAAGAAGCAGAGGGGTCTCGGGTTTGGCACGCTCGAAGGTGATGGGGTGCGAAATAGAGGTCGTCGGCGGCGGAGAAAGATGGCTGCGGTCAAGGCTGAAAGATGCAAAACCTTGGGTTCAATGGGTGTTCATCCGGTGAGCCTAGGTTCGGGTGGCAGTGGGGTTCGGTTGCTTCAAGAGTTTCGGCCACCATGGAGTTTTCCGGCGAAGGTAAGTCAAATGGATTCTTGGGTTTTCAAATCTTTGTTTGTGGTACATTTGAGGTTGAAGAGTAGTAGCCACTCTTTTTTTGGTTTTCTTTTCTTTGTCCGATTTGGTTGATGGCTGATGGTGGGCGAAGGGATGTAATTGTGTCGCGTTGTTTTGAATTGTATGTGCATGAACGAAATTAAAGAAGGGTTGCTGCGTTTGAATGGTTTGCAGAAAATCGAATGTTTGAACGTTTGAATACCCGACGTCAGTGCTTTGAAACTCTATTTTCAAAGGTTGTTGGCTGCTATGTGCATATGTAATGAATCTTGCTAAAATATGTGCATATGAATCCCATTTGTCCAGGAGAATATCATAGATTACATTTTTAGAATTTTCTTTACAAGGAAAGAGCAAGTAATGACAAATTGATCTAGGGCTACTTAGAAAAATACCACACAATTGCATTTGAATTTGAAATTTACGATCAAACTAATTTACTCAAAAATTTACAGCAAAAAGCAATAAATTACGGCCATACTATTGGAGATTGCAAGATAGCTCACTGTTTCCTAAGACATGCGGCCCACCTTATTAGTATTTTTTTTTCTGCTTTAGAAAATAATTAATGATTAAAAATTTTCACGAATTTTATTAACTAAGACATAAATATAGTCACATAATGATTATTTGACATTAACTACATACGTGACTAAGAGTCAATTGTAAAATGTCACGTTCTTTGTAACTTTTTCAGTTAAAAAGTCGTTACAAATTAAAAGTATAGATTTACACAAAAAATTGCATGTCGTATAACTTTCTATTTTAAAAAGTCTCATAATCAGTATTTCACATTCACTCCATATGTGATTTAGAGTCAATTGTAAAAAGTCACATTACATATAACTTTTTCAATTAAAAAGTCACATATAGATTAAAATCCTACATTTACAAAAAAGTTGTGCGTCGTGTAATTTTTTGTTTTGAAAAATTGCATAATGATTATTTCACATTCGCTCCATATGTTTATAGTTAGTTGTAAAAAGTCGCATCACATGTAACTTTTCCAATTTAAAAGTCACATAGAAATTAAAATCCTACATTTACATCCTACATTTACATTAAAAATCACATTTCATGTAACTTTCGTTTTAAAAAGCCGTATAATGATTATTTCACATGTGACGTAGAGTTCGTTGTAAAAAGTCACATTACTTGTGACTTTTTCTATTAAAAAGTCATATTGAGATTAAAATCACAGATTTACTCAAAAATCGTGTGTCGTATAACTTTTTGTTTAGAAAAGTTACATAGTGATTATTTTATATTCACTCCATATGTGACTTAGAGTTAATTGTAAAAAGTCACATTACATGTAACTTTTTCAATTAAAAAGTCGCATAGACATTAAAATCTTAGATGTACACAAAAATCGCATGCCGTGTAACTTTTTGTTTAAAAAAGTCACATAATGATTATTTGACATCTTTATACAACTATTTAGGATGGAATTTACTTGTCTACAATATTTCACATACTTTTTTCTTTTTTTGTCAAAAGTCTCGTACAAAAATTATTACATACATCATGATTATCTAGTTGAGTATAGCTCGAAAACAAAGCAGTCAAGGGAAGAACATTATTTTTATCATACCATCAGGCAATTTCCTAGCACCATTAAAACTTGCGACATGTTGCATACACATTAGCAATATAACTAGAAAACAATCACATTTTAGATAACACAAAAAACTTGAGAATACAATTGTGTTTACTAAACCATCCTTAAACTCAATAAGAAACGTCATTACACTTGATTAAAAAGCCGCATATTATATAAAAAAAAGTTATATTTGACTAAAAAGTCGCATATTGAATTAAAAAGTCACATATTACAAAGAAAAAATCACACTTGATTAAAACGACACATATTATATCGAAAAAGTCACATTTGATTAAAAAGTCACTTATTATATAGAAAAAGTCACACTTAATTAAAAAGTTGCATATTATATCGAAAAAATTACACTTCATTAAAAAGTCACATATTACATCGAAAAAGTTACACTTTATTAAAAAGCTTCATATTGTATTAAAAAAGTGACTTGATTAAAAAGCCGCATAAATTTGACTTTCACAATTTCGTTACTTTTATAAAATGACATGAAATTAAATAAATATAAATTTTAGTGTTATTTATAATAATTTACAGCAGCGTGGCCCTTGAAGAATCACCACCGAGAACAAACAAGATGTGTATAATTATGATTTATGCCAAATCAAAGAAGCGGAACCAGCGTATTTTTATGGCATTTAGCTTTGATAATTAAGATGGCCGTAATTTTCAAAAGGAAAAATAATTTGAAGTGCTCAGCGTAATTTTCCCTTTCTAAATTGAGAAACAAGTCAAAATGGACAAGGACCACTGCACGAAGAGGCCGTATGTTTACGTCTTGAAAAGAAATGACATGTTTTCACTGGCGGATCATGGCCCCTGCCCCTCTAAATTGGGAAAATTTCTTCTTTAGTTTATTTTTAAAAAAAAAAATTAATATATAAAGGTAATTTAGCCGTGCATAATATACGGCTCACCCTTCCGGCCCAGTCTTCTAATAGCTCCTGGCTTCGCCATTGCATATTTTTCCAATTTTTTGACAAAACAAAGTATACAGCCTAATTTTCCCTTGATGGGTTATGACATGTAAATTGGACTATAAATAACTAGATTAATTATTCCATGCAAGTCGGCCGAAGTAAATTGAATAAGAGTGAACCCAATATTTCGGTTCTGAATTTAAAAAAACATTGATCCAAAGAAATAGAGAGTTGTCAAACTCTCGACTCACGAATGAGCTGACTAAATTTTGATTTTCGATTTCAGCCTTTAAAATTCATTTTAGTCAGAGCTAGACGAGCACGAGGCATTAAATTACTTCTCGTGACCAATATCATACAATAATAAACAATAAACGGAAAAAGTGGTAGCAACACGTCTTAACTTAGTAAATTTTGTAAAAACTCGAATTTTTATCTATACAATTTCCGGTCACTACATGGCCAAGCTCGCGCCGTTGCCAAATTGTGGTGACGAGGTTTTGACTTTCTTGTTTTCTTTAGGCATTGTTCAATATTATTTGGTGCCTTTTATGATTTTATCAGAGATTTTGTGATCATCTTTCTTGTTTTCGTTAGGCACTGTTCAATAGTATTTGGTGCCTTTTATGATTTTATCAGAGATTTTTTGATCATCTTCCTTTTTTAGTGATGCTATGGCCAATTTTTTCTTGTGTTTTGCAGCTCCGAGCATGGTGAGTCTAGTTACGCCATTTCCAATAGCTTTGATGCTTATTCTCAAATGCTATTCTTCCTCCCACTCTGGGAAATGAGACATTTCTCTCCTTGTCATTAATTTTAACCCTTTCTTTCATGGGGGTTAAGCATCCACATATTAGTGTTAAATTAAGTTGTTACTTAACCATTCAAAAAAATACCTATATTGGTGGTATTAAAAAAATTGTTAAGGACACTTTTTTTGGTGAGTTGTTAACTTTGTAATTAATTTTCACAATAATTTTAACATTCTACTAGAATTTGATGATTTTGAAATTTTTTTTATTTATTTAATAAAATTTGACTAATAACTTTTGACAATAACATGGCTCATTTAGGCATAATTAGATTTTAGTAATTTTGTTTAACACAACCAATGTGACACTTTAAAAGTTGTTAAATTTAACTTACATGTATGACATTTAATAATAATTTAAAATGTACTTTTTGTTTATATAGATAATTAAATTTAGCACCAATGTAGATGCTCTGAGAGGATCAAGAAATTCTGGGGGGGGATATATATATATCACTAATATATAAAAGTGGGATGTGTGTAAAATATTCACTTCCCTACTTTATTCCTAATTTTTTCTTTTAATACCAACAATATCCTTTTAATAGTGTAATTATTTCATATTTAAAATCTTAATAAATGACTTCTTAATCTTAACACATCGAAAGTAGGTCACAAAACTCAATTCCAAGTGAAATCAATTTTAACTTTTTTTGTTTTTTTTAAGGGAAATCAGTTTTAGCTTTTTGGTTTTAATTGTTTTCTGATAGCTTTGCTTTTTAACAAATTTATAAATGATATAATCATTTTTTTCATTATCTTTTTCTTCTATGATACAATTCTAAAGTATTAATAGTAAAAATTCATTTTTGAAATTTTATTTCTTTGAATTTTCTGTATTAATTTTTTTAGTGCACTGTTTTAGGGATTATCACAACTACAATATGTTAAAACTATAAGTATGTGAAACATCCACTTATTCAATGTAATAACCCTAATATTTTAGCCTACATAGCTATTCATCTTAAATGTATTTTCAACATATGCAAACACCATTCAATAATATTCTAATGTTTTAAAATCACATGCCATAGCATGTTATAGGAATAATGACATTGTATGTTTATTTCCAAGATTGGGTAGACTGTACTTGATATTTGCTCTATTTTTCTTATACCTCTAGCAACGGAGAAATACATATTTGGATATGCTTATAATGTTGGTATAAGTTACATCTCTTTGTCATACATCCTCATCTCAGGTTGCAGATTTTGTTTCACATAATCTCAAAACAGGTACTTGCTTTCATCATCTCTCAGGCGAACTCTTGAAGTATACTCATCATTAGTGTGACTGAATCATGAGTTTGACTGAAGTTGTTAGTAAATATCAGTATTCTAAAAAGCGTGAAGCATGGAAAAGCGTCTGCCTCAAGCTTCAAGCGTTGCAAGCTTAAGCGTTAAAAAATGTTTTTCATTTTTTTATTTTTTTATTTTAACAAATCTAAAATTATTAAATATTTGAAATATGTATTCTAAATTGGAAAATAAATATAAATTCATAAATATTATATTTACTTTATAATTTTAACACTTCTATAATACAAGTTTGATATTTTTAAAAGGTAAAAGATAGACATTTCCTACTTTATTATACATTTATAGGGATTAAGTATTACAAAAATAATGTAATTGTCAAAAGTAAATAACACTTACCACTTAAAATAAAAGCAAAAAAACCCATTTCACACTTTTCACCAACAAAAAAAACACTCAAATAAATGAGAAGATGTATAAAGATCAATTCTCTACGTGTATATATATGTTTTATATAATAATAGCATATAACTTAAATAGAGTCAATAAACATATTATAAATTTGAATAATTTTCTTTAAAAAAATCCTTATAATGTTACAAATTCTAGTAATATTATATATTAAAACAATTGTTCTTGACTATTGTTAAAAAATAATATAATAATGAAGATTTTTAAAGAAGTTTATTGGCAAAAAAATTTCAACTTGAAAAAGAAATTTAGTGGTATTGTTTTAGCTTTTTGATTGTCCCACATTGAAATTTTTGTAAAAAAAATAAAACAACATGATTGGGGATTATAAATAAGATGAACCTTTGTGCAAGTAACTATGTAAAGGAAATTTTGTAGACTTTGAGCCAAATCAATAATTGTCTTGGTCCTTTATATTTAGCTTTAAAGTTTAAATAGATACCTTAGTCATATCTTCAAAGTGCAAAAAAAAAACTCGCCCAGGGGGAAAAAGCACGCCTAGGTGCGCTTAGGCGGTCAACAATTTTTCTTGACCACTTTTTTCCCCGCTTTTAGCCTAAGCGAGGCGTGTAGGCTCTACTTCACGCCTAGGCGCCCTTTTTAGAACACTGGTAAATATATAAAGGCAATTGTAAAAAGAATGAAAAAATAATAGAAGAGAATGTGGGAAATGTATAGTTGATATGGCAAAAATACTTTGGCAGCAACCTGACCGAACCAAATCAGAATACATCAAACAAGAACCACGAACGGAGGCTTAAACACGACCAGGAATTGTTGCCCTAAAAGTACATTTGCTCTCTCTCGGTTGAAGATGCTAAGAACTACAATGCAAATGGCTTTAGCGGATTTATCAAACCTCAAACTCAGATTCTCAAAGCACAAATGAACTCGGGATAGGAACTTCAAGAACTAATTCTAATCTAAGTTTCGGGACAGTTTTTGTGTGTTGTAGGATTTTTTTTTTCCATCAAAACTCAAAAATCCATCACTAATTTATAGTGCTGTCATGATTAGGCATCTTTATGGTAGTGAAAGATCGCAATCATTCACCAAAAAATGCCCAAAAATCAAAGTGAAACGCACTAATTTGCTGTTGTATAGCCGTGCTGCCGCAAGGTATATGCTGTGCACGTCGCAACCTCAAAATTTCCCCTAAATTATTTATTTATTTATTACATAATTATGTGATGTCACATGTTATCTTACTTTAAAGATATACTTTTGATGGAAGCCTTTCAATTTAGTGAGGAAAGAAACGTCACATTGACTTTTTTTTTTTCAAACGCAAGTTCATTTAAACATATATTAAGATTATTTAGCTGAAGACTGTAAACTTTGGAAAATAGACAGTCGTAGGAGGTCTTGACACTTACGACAGACTGTATGCTTTTTAATACAAATACAAGGAAATCGGTTTTAAACAAGAGAATTAACCAAAAGCTTATGAAGATCATTTTCTTTCTGTTCAAACCAATTCAAAGCAAAATATTTCCAAAAGGGTTAAAATTTCACAAACCGTCTCCAACCTTTGAGTTAAGAATTGGCTGGGTCCCCAACCTTTCAATAACTTGCACGATAGGTCCCTTTTGACAGTTTTCATTAATTTTTCCGTTAAGTCCCTAGTCAAATTACCATTTTATTCCTTATATTTTTAAATTAAAAAATAAAAAATTTAAAAACAAAAAATATATATGTATATATATACTAAAAAAATGAAAATGGGAGGACCCCCTTCACCTTGTGCTACCGGAAATGACAGCACAAATATGCAAATGACCAATGATTTCAAATTATAGGTTCGTTCAATTTATGTCATTATTCAAAGATAATCAATGCATATCGACACTCATTTATCAATACTTTCAATGTCTTTCAAAGTATCATGATCAATGCATCCAATGCTTACAAGTGCAATCATATCAATATTTCAAAATCAATACTTTAAAAACAAGTGAAATGCATGGGTTTATTAACATAAGGACAACCCATGTTACTTACTGTTTAAGGTGAATTCTCTTCCAAATTCCTGTCCAAAACAAAGACTGAAATACATATCAAGGTAAGTTCAATCAAAGCAGTGAACCAGAGGTCTCTACATCTTATGTAGAAACTTCAAGTTTCGTAAATTCCTTCACTTGTCTTTACTAAACTTGAGGAGCTAATTCTTAGTATCTATAATTATAGAGAACTTTCCCCTTAGTGCCTTTGTTCTCCAAATATCTTAAACAATTATCAGCTCCTCGTAATCTATCCAACTGTGACCAATTCTTAGCGTTAAGGAGTTTAATCCAATACTGTAGAGGTCTTAATAGTTACGACAGAACACTATTTTCTTGCAAAATCATCTTCTAGCATAATAATCTAAGGTCCCAAATCATAATTCATGGGCCAAATCACTTACCCGCAAGCTTCCTTATGCTAAGAAGACCTTTATTCTTCTGCTTTAATTGTACTTCCATTTTCTCCAAGGTTTCCTCGACATAGCTCCTCCAATACTGACTATATTGTACTCTAAGCAGTTTTGTATCAAAGTAAGCAATTTTTATTTTTACTTTTCTCAAAGCCACAGAAAATTTTCAATTATCATATAGAAAAATGGAAATTAGAAAGCACTATATTGAGAAACCATTGAAAAGTTGAATGCCATACTTTCAAACATAGAGACCAAAGACTTCGTAATGGCAACGTCATTTCTTTTTATTTAGTAATTTTTTTGCCTCTTTATATTTTTATTCATCTATTATCGTCGTTTGATGAAAACTCTTAGATATGTTATTAATCTTTATCATAGTGTGAATGCTTTTGTAGTATTATACATAAAATGTACAACGCACATTTGAAGTACTAGTGTGTGTGTGTGTGTGTGTGTAATTATGGTATGTTTGTAGTGTAACAGATCGGGCTCTGAGTTCATAGACGGATCTCTTGATTGGAGGTTGGGTTTCGAGATTTGTTTTATTGGCCATTTTGTATAATTATGAGTTTGCCATGAAGTGAAATACAAAAATGCCATTATTTAAGTACCAAAATACCATTTTGACTGGGTAAATTTTATATAGAATAATGCTATACAGCACTAGTGATATTTGACATCAGTCTAGGTGGCAATCAATGTGGTATTAAAAAATAAGTGAATTTAATTTCACTTATCATTGAATACTACCTTAATATGGTGTCAAGTACAAGTGGTGCTAAATAACATTATTCTTTCATATATGGCCCCTAACCTTTGTATTTTGTATAAGTTGAGTTTCTATTCTTTTGTTCAAAAACTATATATCTCCATTCTTTTATAAATTGACACACAATGTCTCTAATCCCATAAAATAAAATGACAATTATACTGTTACCTTTAAAATAAAAGCAAAAAAAAAATCTTTAAAAACAGTTAAAATATAAAGCAGAAATAATATATTCCTCACGGTATCTACCTAGGGATGATCCCAACGAGACCGACAAAAAAAATGTTTTTTTCTGGTTGTGAAAAGGAGAGAAAGAAAGAACAGATGAATAATTATCTCTAAAGATATGTGTATTATTATCAATATAAGTGGGGTATTAAGAGGCTTACAATACCCAAGGAAGTCTTGGTGTGCAAATAAAATACTATTAGAGTAGAGACCAAGTTACGATGGCTATTAGAGTTTCAGAGTAAGTCATTCACTCTAAAATACTATTTACAATACTCCCTATTGAATGACTATCTATACATTAATTGCCACGTTAAAAACTTCATTTGGGGAAAAACCCAATGGGGGAAAAACCTACCAAACAAGGAAAAAAGAGTACAGTTAATTTCAAAGTGTCAATGTGCTATTTAGGACTAGACATCAGGTCGGTCGGGCCATTTTTGGCCCAAAGCCGAGCCAGACCCAACTAGAAGTTGGGTTGCTGATGTTAAAACCGAGACCGAGCCGACATGCCTGTAAACTCAACCCAAAACGGGTCAGTTTGGGTCGGGTTAGTTTTCGGTTTTGGACTATTTTTTCTTTTTTTCCCCTTGTTTTGAAACTTGGCCCAAATTGATTGAAGGCCGAATTGAAGAACAAAAGAACAAAACCTAATCTCATTTTCATATTATCAAGAGCCACTTCCTTTCCCTCTATCTCTCTTCTCTCAGTTCTCTCTCAAGTCAACATGGCGACGGCGGTCGGTGGCAGCAATAGCTGTAGAGGTGGCAACAACAAAGAAGCACGCTAGTAGTGGCCGACGCAGGCGAGGACGAAGCGCGCAACAGCAGCTGAGCGGAGCAGCAGCGGCCCGGCAGAGGCTGTCACGAAGAGACACGGTGGAGGTAGACAAGCAACGGCAGTGGTGGTAGTTTGAGAGAGTTGATGACTTGATTCTAATCTTTAAAATTAGGGTTCCAAATTTTCAAATTTGTTTGGGTTGATTCTATATTTTAATTTGTAAATGGTAAGGAATGTTGAGAAGGTGGTAGTTTGAAAATGTGAAATACTCAAATAAGACTGGAGCTGGAGCTCTAGATTAACATCGTTACACCGAAACACGTTTTGAAGACAAAAATTAAAATAAAAAAAAGAAAATTCGGTACAAACCAGTTTAACCTAACCGGATTGGTCCGGTTCAAATCGCGTTTGACTGGTTTGGACGGCCAAACCCGTTAACCAAACCGAGCCGGTTTAGTTTGGCATCTTAGAAACCACAGACCAACCCTATCTATTAAAAAACCAAACCGAACAGGCCCGAACCGGTTCGGGTCGGTTCAATTTACCGGTTTACCAGTTTCGATGCCTACCCCTAGTGCTACCTTGTTAAAACCTTGTTAGGAAAACCCAGTGGGACAAAACCTTAATGAAGGAAAAAGAGTACAACTACTCCCCCAACATTGATCATTGCAAATCTTTAAGTCGGCTCATACCAATTTGATGTACCAATTTTTTGAATGTAGATGTTGGTAATGCCTTTGTGAACAAGTCAGCCACATTATCACTTGAGTGAATCTATTGAATATCGATGTCGCCACTCTTTTGAAGCTCATGTGTATAGAAGAACTTGGGAAAAATATGCTTTGTCTTGTCACCTTTGTTATAGCCTCCTTTCAGCTATGCAATACAAGAAGCATTGTCTTCATATAATACAGTTGGACTTTCCTTTGTTGAAGCTAATCTGCAGGACTCTTGGATGTGATGCGTCATATTCCTCAACTATACACATTCTCGACTTGCTTCATGGATTGCAATTATTTTAGAATGATTTAAGGATGTTACTGTCAAGGTTTGTTTCACAGATCTCCATAATATAGTAGTTCCTCCAAGTGTAAATCTAACCTGTTTGTCACTTGGCTTTATGTGGATCAGAAAGATAGCCTGCATCTGTATATCCTACTAAAGAATATTTGGATTTTTGTGAATAATACAATCCCATATCAATGGTACCCCTTTCAAGTAATGTAGAATGTGCTTTACACCATTCCAATGTCTTAAGAGTGGTAGAGCTATATCTTGCAAGTAGATTTATAGAAAAAGTTATATCTGGTCAGGTGCAATTTGCAAGATAAGTTAATGCACCTATCGCACTAAGATATGATACTTCAGGACCTATCTTTTCCCCTTCTTTAAGTGGGCGAAATGGATCTTTATCCACTTCAAGTGTTCTAACGACGATAGGTGATGCCAATTGATGTGCTTTATCCATATAAAAACACGCTTTAACACTTTTTCTGTATATGAAGATAGATGAATGAACAATCATTCAGGGACATGCTCAATTTGCAAACCAAGACAAAACTATGCCTTTCCCAAATCTTTCATCTCAAATTCATTTTTCAAATATTCAGCAGTTTATTGAGTTCTTCAGGAGCCCCAATCAAATTCAAATCGTCAACATAAATTGCTATAATTGCAAATCCATTATCTATTTTCTTTATGAAAACATAAGGGCAAATATCATCATTTTTATATCCCTCTTTCAACAAATATTCTCTAAGGCGATTGTACCACATTTGGCCAGATTGTCACAGCCCATACATCGACCTTTGCAATTTGATTGAAAACATATTTTTGGGATATTTATCATTTGCCTGTAATACATTAAATCCTTTGGGGATTTTCATGTATATATCACTATCAAGTGAACAATATAGATATGCAGTTACTACATCTATAAGGTGCATATCAAGCCTTTGTCACACTGCCAAACTTATTAAAAATCTAACAGTAATCGTGTCCATTACGGGAGAGTATGTTTCCTCGTAATCAATTCTTAGTCTTTGAGAGAAACCTTGTGCTACGAGTCTTGCCTTATATCTCGTAATTTAATTATTTTCATTTCTTTTCCTGACAAAGACCCATTTGTATCCAACAGGGATAACCATTTCTGGGGTTCGAACTACAGGTCTGAACACTTTCTGTTTTTCCCAGGAATTTAATTCCACCTGTATGGCTTCTTTCCATTTTTGGCCAATCATCTCTATTTTGGCAGTCTTTAACTGATTGTGGTTTAGGATCCTCATTCATGATTTCAAGAGCTATACTAAAGGTGAAAATATCGTCCGCGGTGATATTTTCTCTTTCCCATAATTTATGAGATAACAAATAATTTATTGAAATATCATTATTTTCTTATACAGGTAGTTCTTCAAGAACTACATTACTTTCATTTGATTGATCAATCATTTTTGTCAGTGTTTGGTTCTTGTCTTGTACCTTTCTTTTCCTAGGTACAGAATCTTTAGAACCAATTGGTCGACCACGCTTCTGGCATACTTTACATTCATTTGCTAATTTTGGCTAGAGCATTAACTGCTAGTATATTAGATTGTGTCACTTTTCTTGTATTTTGGCAGTTGATTTCCAACCTTTTGCAAATGAATGATCTTTTCAACCTCTTTTCCACACTGATTAGTACGGGGATCAAAATCTGACAGAGTTTTTTCATTCGAAGAAAGATCATGATGCTTTTGTAGATGTAGTTTTACCCCTCCCAATGTTGGGAATGTCATTTTATCAAAATGACAATCTACAAATCGTGCAGTAAATAGATTACCCTTAAAGGTTCTAGGTACCTTATAATTGAAGGCGAATCAAATCCAACATATATTCCAATCCTTCGCTGGGCATCCATTTTGTGGGGGTGAAATCGGTACTTGAACAGCACAACCAAAAATTCTTAAGTGAGAGACGTTAGGCTCTCGACCAAAAGCAAACTGCAAAGGAGAATACTGATGATAAGCTCTTGGCCTAATACGGACCAATTCTACAGCATGTAATATACAATGGCCCCAAACAGGTGTTGGGAGTTTTGATTCCATAAGTAATGGTCTAGCAATTAATTGGAGATGCTTACTGCCAAACCATTCTGAGTATGGACATGAGCAACTGAATGTTCAACTTCAATTTCTATTGTCATACAATAATCGTTAAATGCTTGAGATCTAAATTCACCAGCATTATCAAGACGAATTTTCTTGATCGAATAATTAGGGAATTGAGCTCTTAATTTTATTATTTGAGCAAGTAATCTAGCAAATGCTACATTTCTAGTAGAAAGCAAGCACACATAGGACCATCTACTGGAAGCATCAATCAATACCATAAAATAACAAAATGGTCCACATGGTGGGTGTATTGGCCCACATATATCTCCATGAATCCTTTCTAAGAAAGTTGGAGAGTCAATAACTTACCTTGTGCATAGGCAACACATGGGAAATCATTTGCTAAAAGAATCCTCTAGCATGTGAGTTATTAACTATCTAGCGCATCATAGTCGCTCCTAGATGCCCAAATCTATCATGCCAAAGCATAAATCTCTTTAGGTCAATGAATTTCAGGTTCATGACGTGGTTTGCCTCGATTACTTTTATGAATCTATAGTACATTCCTGATGGTAGTGCTGGAAATTTTTCCTTTATCTGCTGATGGCCAGATAAAAGGAATTTATGTAGAGATACTTATTTTTATCTTCTTGTATCATCTCAATTTGGTATCCGTTGCAGTGGAAATATTTAAAACTCAGCAAATTTCTCTTGGATTTGCTAAAGTAAAGTGCATCATCAATATTTAATTTAGTATTATTTGGTAGAATAATACAAGCTCTTCCGGAGCCTTCAATGATATTAGATGCACCTGATATAGTATTAACGTTATCCCCAGCTAATGTTAATTCCAAAAAATACTTTTGTCTTGAAGAATAGTATGTGTGGTTGCGCTATCTGCTAGACAGATATCTCGATAATCCATTATAAATCAACAAAAATATTTGAAGAAGATTTTAAAGATTGAATCTAAGGTCATTGATCAAATATATACACAGATATCAAAAATTAAAATCTCAAAAACATAAGTTCCAAATCAAAAGTACTTAAATAAATAATAAACATATTTTTTTTGTTTAATAAACTAATCAATGTCTTCTAGCACACCACCACCAATTAGATTATCAATATCCCCTTTGGGGTCGGCAAAGAAATCAGAGACATCTAGTGAGTCACATCAACTGGTCTATCATAGTCAAGGAAATTAGTCTCCATTTTTTCTTTTCCCTTGATTGACTTTGGATAGAGATCCACGAGGTGTTTTGCTGTATGGCGAGTACACGCTAAATGCTCTTTCATGCCATATCTATGGCATAATTCTTCATGCTCCTTTCTGGATGAGCTATTGTCATTAGATGCTTCATGCCTTTTATTGCTAGAGCTTTGTCCATGAGCTTTTCCAGAGCTTTTCCATGCCCATGCTCACGTTTGTGTCTGCAACCACGTCCATGTCCACTTCCATTATGAGATATTGCATTTGCGTCAGGCAATGCAATGGAATTAGTGGGGTGTAATGCATGATTTTTCATGAGCAATTCATTGTTTTGCTCAACTGCTAGCAAGCAGGATATGAACTCTGAGTTTTTTTTGAAACCACGCTCTCGATATTGCCACTGCAGGAGCACATTCGCAGCATGAAATGTGGAGAATGATTTTTCCAACACAACTTCGTCAGTTATTTTTTCTCCACAAAGTTTTAGTTTAGAGCTAATTCTAAACAACTCAGAATTGTATTCACTCATGGTTTTGAAATCCTGCAACTAGAGATGCATCCACTCATAGTGAGCATGAGGGAGGACTGCAGTCGTCTGATGGTCAAACCTCACTTTTAAATCTTTCCATAATTCCTCTGGATCTTTAACAGTGAGGTACTCAACTTTCAAATCATCACGGAGATGATGACGAACGAAAATCAATGCTATTGCACGGCTCTGTTGGGATTTCGTGTTTCCTTCTTTTATTGTCTCCCCTAGGCCCTTTGAGATCAGATGAACATCGACATCAAGGGCCCATGACAAATAGTTCTTGCCGGATATGTCAAGTGCAACGAACTCAAGCTTGGAGATATTTGCCATTTAAGTGATTCTACAATGAAAAATTAACCAAGTTAATTTTTGAATAATTATGTAAAGTCGAAACAATCAATGTCAACTAGACATGAATATTGTGCTCTCCTTCAGGGATGAGCATTATTTCACATATCACCATATATTCAATATATCAAGACATGCGCTACTTCAGGAGCACATAAACTTTTTCGAATTTTAGACTATTGTTTACTTCATGAGCAAAAGATCAATATTCTTCAGGAATATTGTAATCATTTGTGCTACTTCAGGAGTAACAATGATTTAATCTTAATAATCTTCAAGAATATTAAGGATTAGAAACTCGTATTTCTTCAAGAAACATGATGAGTATAATCAAATAATGAATAATTACATCAAACATAATATGATAATTATACATATAAACAACCATGATTAAATAATAAGATAATTATGCTGCATGAATGAGCAAAAACGTATACATGCTAATATAATATAAAATCAGTGAATGTGTCCTAAAAATATAATTAAAAAAGGCTAGATGAATTGTAAAAAAAACTTTAACATGAATATGAACACAATAGAGGATAAGAAATTCAAGAAAAATTCCCCACACACCTCTGCAAATCAAAATTTTCCAAAGCAAAGAAAAGAAGCAATTCTTGCTGATAATGTGTTGTCAAAAGGAGAGAAAGAAAGAACATATGAATAATTATCTCTAAAGATGTGTGTATTACTCTCAATACAAAGGGACTAGTTATAGGCTTACAATACCAAATGAAGTCTTGGTGTGCAAGTAAAATACTATTAGAGTAGAGACTACGATACGATGGCTATTAGAGTTTTAGAGTAAGTCATTCACTCTAAAAAACTATTAACAACATTTTTGGAATTATACATAGAAAATCTATTTTTATATATAGCTTTAGTCAAAGGTAATTCTATTACCACTCCATTTTTTGTTTAACCCATCACATTTTAAGTGCATCACAATTAAAAAGTAGTTTTTACAATTACACCACTATAATTTGACAAAGTAACCTTAATATAGAAAATAAAATACACCCAAGCACCACACTGTCTTTCAATGATGTGTATGTGTGTGTATATTCTTTTGTAACTAAAATTCCTCTAACTGTACTTATAAATTACTATCAATAATTAGTAATAGAGTCAATTTATCAAACAAAGCTATTGTAAAAATAAAGATCACTGTTACTTGAAACTTATATTATCACGAAAAGAGAAATTTTTCTAAAGAAATTGAGAAAATTTATTATTAATAGTTACCTGCTTATGTCACGTTTAGTGTTTCATTATAATTTAATTTTTAAACTATCTAATTTATTCAATATTATTATTTAATGGTCTAATAAAGCATATAAGGCATGTACCACGATATCTATTTCCACTCAATACACATTCGAATAAAAAATTCCATACCTATAAGAATGTGTATCCACTCACATATCTTTTTAATTGGATGATAATAACTCATTTTATTTTGTGTAGGTACCATAATACATTATTTTAATCTAATAGATAAACAATATAATACTTAAAAAAATACGTAGCATGATTTTAGAATAACAATGGTTACATGTCTAATAATTATCATTATAAAAAATATCAAAATGACAAAACTTGTCATCCAAACTTGATCTATTTTTAATCTTTAAGACTATCTACAAAACTTTTTAAAAAACAATTAAAAATTAGGAAATTTTGCAAGATAATTAATTCAGTGCTAGATTCTTGATTTTTATGAATTTTTTATTACTTTGTGTTTGTGTAATTATATACGCGGAAATTAAAAAAAATATTTGATGAATATTTTTATAGATAAAATACCTAGTTTGTTTGATTATAATTTACTTTTAAATCATCAAACTTATTCAATAGTAATAGTTAACGGTCTAATATTGGGTATCAAATATCTATCATGATACCCGTATCCGCTCGATACTTTTTGAATAAAAAATTGCATACCTCTAAGACCATACTCACCCCAAAAACCTGGATAATACCCCGTTTTATTCTATGGTAGTTGATAGGCATTGATTTGTGACGTTTACATCCCTTAAATGTGTTGTTAATTGTGTGATATTATGTTTAAAAGTTTACATTTACGTTTAGTTTGGTAAATTGTAGGTTAAAATCTAAGTGGAAGTCAAGATGGATGAATTTGGATCAATGTTGCACAAATTAAGAAGTTTGAGGACTAGAATGAGCACAATGAAAAGTTAAGGGCACAAAAAGAAAAGAATTTCAGGATCTGTGCGGCCCATGTTCGGCCACTGTGTGGCCCTATGTGGCCACTTGCGCGAATGGAGAAATCAGCCCAGACAGATGCAGCCGGCGTGCTTCCGCATGGCTGTTCAGAGGAGATGCAAAAAAAGGCTGCCGCATGCGTTTAGCCTATGAGGCCAAGGCGTTCACATTCAAAAGACCCATGCGGCCATATGGATTCTCATGCGGCCGCATGGTTATGTTTCCATGACATTTTTGAGTTTTCCTATTTCAGTTAGAATTCATTTTATGACAAACTTAGAGCACGGATTTTGTTCATTCTTGAAGGGTTTTTAGACCTTATAAAAAGAGGTCAAGCCAAGGAAAAAGGGGGAGACAAAATACCCAAAATACCATAGAAAAGAGGGAGAAAAACACAAAACTTTCTAAGGTTTGGGGATTGAGTTCGAGATTCAAAAAGAAGAAGCTTGGTGCAAATGTTCTTCATCTTATTCAAGAGCTAATTATCCAGGTTATGCACTTTATTTTATTTGTATTCTTCGTTCGTGATGTGTAACTAATTTCATTGAAAGTTAGGATGAACGATGTAACCTAGTTAGGACCATAGTCATGTTTTTCATGCTTAATTTATACAATTAATTTTTATGTTAAATCATTATTGGTATATTGTTGTATCTTTATCTTTGTGGCCAATGGATGAATGAGTTTATGGACTTTTATTAAACTCGAGAGAGGAATATTTAAGTTAGCTTATGTAATAAGAATCATTAATTGAGACAAGACAAATATATTTGCTTGTGGTTAGTACGGTTACCGTAGGTTGAACTTCGGGGTGGCTTACATGAATTTCTTGTTGATTAATGTACTTAAGAGGGTTGATAACGCACTTACTTAGAGATATGTGAGGGGGCTTAATTGAGTAGGATTAACTAGCTTCGAGAGAGATAGTTGATTAATTACATAAAATTCGATCGATAACATAGATTAATTATCGCTAGACTAGGAGAACCAATTATGGTGAAGTAGTGAGTCCTAACACATACACACCATATATTTCCCTCTAAATCTTTGTATATATTTTATTTTCTTAATTTTATTTACTTGTTTACTTATTCTCTTTTCTCAAACAAAAATTAATTGATCATTCAAATAAAGTCTGAACTAATAATTTCGGTACTGAATCCGATCCTCGTGGGAACAATAACTCAAAATCATTATCCACTATATTACTTGTTCGACCCGTACACTTGCGGATTTCACACACAAATCTTAACAAACAAGTTTTTGGCGCCGTTACCGGGGATTGAGATTGATATCAATACTAATAACTCATACTTATTGTCCACTGTATTACTTTTTCGATCCGTACACTTGCGGATTTACACACATATCTTAATAAACAAGTTTTTGGCACCATTGCCGGGGATTAGATTGATATCAATACCAATTAGTTCGAGCTTTACTTTGAATTTTATTTTTCTATTTGATTTGTTTGCTTTATTCTTTCCAGGACGGATGATAGTTATGACTGGTACTCAGACGCTAATTTGTCTATGAAAACAACTAAAGCGTATAGAGAATGGATGAATGGTTTAGTGGCACAATTGAAGGAACATGAGAAGAAACCTGAGTCAAGAGATAGAAACTAATTTGGTGTGTGATTATTATTGTACAAATCATGCACTAAGTAATTGCCCAGCTGCACATCTAGCACCCTATTGGGATCTAATCTGTAAATTCTGTGGAGACTATCATGAGCAAAGTGATTGCCCGTATGCTCACTTAGCTCTACAATGGAACGAGCATGTAAATTCTCTGTGAAATGGTGAAGGGTAATAGAATGGAATCTCTTAAGATATCAATTCTCCAACACTTTACAAACAGATAAAGTGACAGAAACCTCGATCATAATAGAAGAACATGAGAAAGATGAGGAAGCGATCTTAGAAGAGCAAGCTCCAAAAATCACTTTTGATGATGGGGCAATTGTCAAGCGATCCTCTGATTTCAATTATTTGAAAATTGATTTTGTGACCCCATTTGATGAGGAGGTTGACGTTTTCATAGTGTAATTTGGGATCAACGGAAGTGCCAATCCATATTTACATGAAAAGAACACAGTAAATTTTTGGGGAAAGCCTGAAACCGGGAAGAAAGTCAATCTTGGCAAGCTAGGCAGAGCATCAAATGCTCTATTCAGAGTTCCCTGAAAATTATTCCTTATAATTGAGCTCTAGACTATAAATAAAGCGCTGAATGGGAGGCAACCCATTGTTTTATTTTATTGCATTGCATTACATGTAGAATCTAGGACTTGCATTAGAAATTAGGAGACATTTCTTTTATCTCATTTATATTTAAATTTTAATTGCTAGGAATCATAGTGGTCCTATTCTTTTTATTGTTTTGATAGGTTCTTCCCCTGTTGCTAGAGTTTAGACTAGCCACACTGGCCCTACTCCGTCCGTCCTATCAGACCGCGATGCAAACTCATTATCAGCCATACCCCTAGGGAGTTCCTAAAATCTCCCAATTTTTGTTCTTTTTTATCTACATTGGTACAATGGAGAATTTAAGTGTGGGGGGAATGATTATATGTGATTTATTTTACTTGGTTGATGTATATTTTTGCTATCTCTTGGTCTGTACTTAACCTACGTATTGATCAAATTGTGTTAGTTGCAAAATTATAGTTCATAAGGAAAAAAAATTTTGTATTTGGTTGTTGTTGTGTTTAGCGAAAAAATTATACACGTTGTTATGTTTTGTGTTTGGAAAAAAACTATTGTGTTTTGTGTATATGTGAGAAAGCAACTCATGATCCTAAAGCACTGAATTTAACTGGAGTTTAGCTTTACTGGAATTAGGATCTTAAGCAATACGAGAGGGAAAAAAAAAACAAACGGTCGAAAAAAAGGTTTCTGCTATTGACCTGGAGATATTCATAATAAGATTGAATTAGTGAACTCACTTTTTATTTATTTACTTTGCCTGGAATTGGTTATGGCTAGATTAGGTTGACAAATTTAACTTGGTGAGATTTTTGAACCTTTGACTAACACGACTTTATTAGTCTCACTATCTTTGTTCATGTGTGATATTCATCCATGGGTTTGCTTCTCTAGAATTTGTTTCATTTCTCTTTGAGGCTGCATTGTTACATGCATTACATGAATATGATTAACGCACTTTTTCTTGATAAACCACTTTAGCCAAAAAGCCTACCTCATCAATTATTTATCTTTTGCATAATCCCTTTGAGCCTTATAGCCTATGTTTCTTTCTTTAAACCATTTAATACTAGTCTTGAGCTGAAAACAGAATATATCCTTACCTTGCCAATGGACTAGTGGATTTGTGATTGATTTTGTTGCTTGGGGTGGATAAGAAGTTAGTGTGGGGGAATGGTTGTTATTGATGAGGTCTTGATAAAGAAAATGTGAGGAAGTCCAATTGATTATATCTAGGCTGGTGTAGTTTGATGTGTAAAAAGATGGAAGAGTGAAAAGGAAACGATAATGATTTGCGAAAAAAAAGTTGACGAGAAAAAGAGAAAAAGAAAAGGAAAAAAAAAACAGAAAAGAGAAAAACGAAAAAAAGCAACAATGAAAAAGATGGCAAGAAAAAAATAGAAAAGGGAATTTGTGATAAAAGTTGAGATAAAGGGTTGATTCTTTTTGAAATAGAGGCATGGATTATCTCTAGAGGTTCGGATATGTTGCTATTGTACGGGTAATGCTAGAAGTTTTGAAAGAATGAAGGAAGTAGTGGTTTCACTTAATGAATGTGCTTAACTATTATGGATTGTCTCTAACGTTTTATTAGCTCACTTCACGAATTTTCCCACCTTAACCCTTAGCCCCTTTACAACCCTTAAAAGGCCTTATAGTTTGTGTTATAGAGAATGAGAAATTTTGCAAGCCTATCGTAGAGCTCTTCCATCTTGATAGAATTTTGAGCGTAAATACTTAGCCCTTAAACACTTGAGTGAATAGTGAACTTATCCGTAAGGGTTGGCCTATCCAGGTTATGCCATTTCAGGTAAAAGCTTTTTTATATGATTCTAATAGTTGCTTGAAGGCACTTGAGATCGGAAGAGCGTCGTATGAGTTTTGAAGGGTTGACCACTACTTGAAAAAAGAAGAAGAAAAAGAAAAAAAAATTCTCTAAACTCTTGCATTGCTTTGGAGACTTTTTATTAGGCAGGCTTGCTCCGAATTGATTAAAAAAGGAGTAGTGTGAGTTGTTGTCTCGTATGTGATGAAAGTTAAAGTATTGTGTCCTTGTTCTTATGTTTTTGTTTTGTATTGTTCATTGTTGGGGGACGAACAACAGCCTAAGTGTGGGAGAATTTGATAGGCATTGATTTGTGATGTTTACATTCCCTAAATGTGTTGTTAATTGTGTGATATTATGTTTAAAAATTCACATTTACGTTTAGTATGGTAAATTGAAGGTTAAAATCTAAGTGGAAGTCAAGATGGATGAATTTGGATCAATGTTGCACAAATTATGAAGTTTGGGGACTAAAATGAGCACAATGAAAAGTTAAATGCACAAAAAGAATAGGAGTTCAGGATCTGTGTGGGTCGTGTGTACGGGTACGGTACTATACGGCCAAATGCGTGAAGGGAGAAATCAGCCGAGACAGATGCGGCCAGCGTGCAGCCGCATGGCTCAGCCATGTGGCCAAGTTCAGAGGAGATACAAAAAATGTGGCCGTACGCGTTTGGCGTGTGCGGCCAAGTTGGCCACATTCAAAAGACCCATGCAGCCATATGAACTTCTCATGCGGCCGTATGGTCATGCTTCCGCGAAATTTTTGAGTTTTCCTATTTCAGTTAGAATTCCTTTTATGACAAACTTAGAGCACGGATTTTGTTCATTCTTGACGGGTTTTTAGACCTTATAAAAAGAGGTCAAGCCAAGGAAAAAGGGGGAGGCAAAATACACAAAATACCATAGAAAAGAGGCAGAAAAACACAAAACTTTTGAAGGTTTGGGGATTGAGTTCGAGATTCAAAAAGGAGAAGCTTGGTGCAAGAGTTCTTAATCTTATTCAAGAGTTAATTACCCGGGTTATGCGCTTTATTTTATTTGTGTTCTTCATTCGTGATGTAACTAATTTGATTGAAAGATAGGATGAACGATGTAACCTAGTTGAGACCATAGTCATATTTTTCATGCTTAATTTTTGCAATTAATTTTTATGTTAAATCCTTATTGGTTTATTGTTGTATCTTCATCTTTGTGGCCAACGGATGAATGAGTTTATGGACTTTTATTAAACTCGAGAGAGGAATATTTAAGTTAGCATATGTAACAAGAATCATTAATTGAGATAAGACAAAGAGATTTGCTTGTGGTTAGTGCGGTCACCGTAAGTTGAACTTCGGGGAGGCTTACATGAATTTCTTGTTGTTTAATGCACTTAAGAGGGTTGATAACGTGCTTACTTAGAGATAGGTGAGGGGGCCTAATTGAGTAGGATTAACTAGCTTCGAGAGAGATAGTTGATTAATTACGTGAAATTCGATCAGTAACATAGATTAATTGTCGCTAAACTAGGTAGACCAATTATGGTGACGTTGTGAGTCCTAACACATACTCATCTTATACTTCCCTCTTAATCTTTATATATATTTTATTTTCTTAATTTTATTTACTTGTTTACTTATTCTCTTTTCTCAAACAAAAATTAATTTATCATTCAAATAAAGTTTGAATTAATAATTTCGGTACTCAATCCGATCTTCGTGGGAACGATAACTCGGACTCATTGTCCACTGTATTCTTGTACGACCCGTACACTTGCGGATTTCATACACGTATCTTAATGAACAGCAGTGCCTTTAATATTTTAATTTAGAAAATAAACAATATAATCCTTAAAAAGTAGCATGACTTTATAATAATAATCGTTAGACAAATATCATTATAATAATGATAAAAAAATATCAACACGACAAAATTTGTCATCCAAACTTGATATATATTATTAATAGTTATATATATATATATATGAAGTTAGTTATTGCATTTATTAAAGAGTTTTCATAAATGAGGAGAGAGTGGATAGAGTTGGAGTCTTGCAAAGGCCACCTTTAGGCGGGAAAGATTGAGAAAATCTCTAATTGTGCCAGACAAATCAGTTAATTGTGTTAGATAACTGTCATTTAATATATATATATATATATTGATTAGTTTTCTAGATTGATCATCCATATTAATTGATGAAGTATGAAACAAAAAAGAAAAAAAAAAGAATCAAAGAGAAAAGAGAACAAAGAATGAAGAAAGATATGTGGTCGTGGAATTAATAATTAAAGATTAAGCTTATGTGGTTAGGGTGTCATTTTACATATGTCTCATTAAGAAAATGATACAAATATTTAAAATTATGGTTGGAGAAACATTTTTGTAGTGGTAATATAATTACCCTTAGTAGAATTGAATTTTTTTCTCAAACAAACCTGTACGAAAAAAATTTCTATATTTGTCCCTGTATATCTCTACCCTAGCTACACCCGAGTCCCAACTCGACTAGAAATGAAAAATTTTGGCATCAAATTTTTACGAGATGGAGCAACATTTAAACCTCCATTTTTTGTCATTTTGGGCAATAATGAGGAAGCCAACAGTAAAATGATGGTCTCATCTTTTGTTGGCAAAATTTGTCATTCCAATCAAATTAATTAGGGTACGAGTAGGTAACTAGACTTGTTTTTTGCAGTCTACCATTCCTCTGTTTTGGTTTTTTCAGTCAACTCTCCCATTATTATTATTATTATTATAACAATAATAATATTATTTTGGTCTACCAGCTTGAGCTTGCCCTAGAATTTAGGGCTCGGCTCAGGCCCGTCTTAAACGAGCCACGAGCCGGCTTGGCTGGGGGCTTTTTACGGGCCGGGCCACTTGAGCGGGCCGGCTCGTTAAGCATCCCTATTGTTAGTACAAAAAGTTTTGTAAAATTGGCATTCCTAATTTTAATCTAAGTATCAAAAATTTATTGCATATTTTGCATTACTTGGTTTACGTGTGATACTTCCTTTAGCATGAAAATTACTTGTCTTGGCCAAAAAGTAGGTGTTTGGGCGTGTGTACACTTGCTTGAGGCCACTTGCTTGGTCAACGAATCGCACTGGACCTTGGAGTGGCCCAGTAAAATATGGGCTTGACTGCATCGAAAATTCAGCCCAAGGTCCAGCCCATACGAAAAAAAAAATTTGGTTAACCTTCTTGGCCCAAAGAATGAAGTGAAAACTGAAGAGTAGTTGGAAGCCTGGAACGCCATCTTTGTTGGCCCATTTACCAGAAGGTCCAGAATCATATCTCCTGCTAGAAGCCTCGTCCAGAATCATATCTCCTTCAACTCCAATCGACCTCAAAGCTCCCTCTCATCTCTCTCTCTTTTACTCTAGGCTCCAGTAGCTCACCTGCAAGGTGGCCGACAGTCGGCCAATCGGCAGTCGCCAGTCGCCAGTCCTATACTCCCAATCGGCCTACCTTTCACGGTTTCACCTTTGCTTCTTCTCAGTCAATTGGTAAGTGGTAGTACCAATGTGTAGTATTGAGTATTAAATAAGATAATTGGGTATAAATGTATAATGATTAATTATGTTTATGATTTTGGGTTTATTTATTCTTGCAATAACATTTGTTACTAGTTTTTATATGGTAAATTGTATTATTGATTTATTGTAAAGCCTTGACTTTTAGTTTAGGCTTCAATTTAATAAAGGCATAATAAGTAAAGCCCTAACCTCTAATTTGGAAATTAGTTTATACTTCAATTTAGTAAAGCCCTGATATGTGAAACCCTTATTTTAAGTTTATGCTTTAATTTGGAAATTGGTTTTTTGGTTTGATATTATAGATTTTAAGTAGTAAGATGATTATTTAAATAGTAAGATGATTATTTAGTAAAGAATTGTTGGAAGGTATGACCTTCATATTTGATTTTTTTATTGCAATATTTTTTATTTTCTATTTTTTAAAATTTCGGCTCAACAACCATCCCGCCAAAACGAAAAAATTTCTAATTGCGCTGGCTAAAAATCCTGGTTACGCCCATGCTTGGGGCTCAAGAATTAATTTTGAATACATGCAACTTCTAAGTTTCCTAGTTTGTGTTGTCTTTTAATTACCTTATTTAACTAGGTTGAACTTTATGTATGACAAGTTCTATTTGTATAAGGAAAGTTCATGACTTTATGGTAAACTAACATTCTACTTTCCTTATCTTTGTTTCCTACATGTATATGGTAACATTGATTCTTGACTTGTATAAAAATTGAAAGTGCACACTATATATATGTGGTTCTCTTGTACGTTTAGTATCAACTCCAAATGAGCCAAGCATTCTTGCAATATTCGAAAGCTCGACTGAGAAGAGAAACAAACACATTGCCACTTGCAAGAATTCATTTCTTGCACCAGACTTTCACGTTCTAAATTGTGTTTGTGTTAGTTACCCTTCATAGTACGTTGGTGGGCAACCAACATAAGTGCGAGGGACTTTCCACACAAGGTTGAAGCAGTTTAAGATTTCTTGTTTCCGAAGATGAGTTCAGGCAATGTCTAGGAGACTTGATGTACTTTCCTGTTGGAGTGCGATAGTGAAAGAACAGGAGCAAAAGAAGTTGTCAACATGTCAAAAGGCGTAAAGAGGGAGTTCTTTTATAAGTTTACCTTTTGAGTGTTAAGTGTATATTGCGATATCACTTGTTATTTTTCTATTGTACTAAACTTTCCTTGTGTTAGTGGATTAGTTGTCCTGTGGCAAGGGTATTTTTCCCATTTTGGGTTTTTGCGTCAGCAATTCTGGTGTTATTTATTCCGCATACATACTCAAGCTAAACATATCTAGGTCATGTTCTATTTAACACCAGTTAATTGTTAAAGTAGCTAGGCGGAATACATTCTGATTAGAGTCTAGATAACCATGTATTCACAATTATTATTATTAATTATTGATAGTATTTTCTCCTAGCAGAGCTCAGAAATCACGAGCTGTCTCCCGTAAGTTGTATTAGGAGTGTTGTCCTTTCTCCTATTCCCTGATGCTTCTTGTATTGAACTGGTCTGGACATTTCTCAACCATTCTTGAATCGTTCCCACTACTACTCCCTTCATGCATTGCATACATTTGAAAATTCGATCGGTATCCATATACAATCACAGGACAATTTCCAACCAATGAAAAGAATGAAAGATATGGAACAAATTGGAAGAAAAACCCCTGGAATTAACTCGAGCCACACAGCCTAATCATATGCCAAGGAGAGACGCACTACAAGGAAAAAGCCCACTTGAGGCGATAAAAATCGCTCTAGTAGATGTGGTAGTCACTGCCGTTTCATGCTTGCAGCGACTTTGTTGCTGCAAGTAGGTCGTTACTACAGCCCCATAGCTGTAGACATAAAACAGCGACATTGTCACCGCAATAGGAAGCTAGGCAATTGAGATGACATTGTCGTTCCAAAATCTAGAGCCAACAGCCTATGTTTTAAGATTCACGGGCGAAGATGTCCTTGCTATAAGTAGCATGATATAGCAATGTGTATGTCATTCCAAAAAGTGTAACCTATAAAGATTAAAATCAACTTTAGGGACGACTCTAAGGAGCATTTAGAATGATTTAGTCGATCTTGAAAGCCACTATTAATTGAGACCAAATTTTTCAGGCTATTGAGACGTATTGCAGATATAGGTAATATAATGTCAGGAAAAAAGTAGAAACCGATAGATTTGTAATATTTGTAATAAGCATTTTTGTCATTGATCCAAAATACACACTGTGATGAGACAAAATATACACACACTAAACCTAAGCAAAACACAGATTGTACAGCATTAGCAGTTAGAGTCCTTCACATTTGGGTTGTCTGCAAAAGATAACTAGGTATGGTAGCTAAAGTAAATCCAATATAAGCAAAAGGGACAGCCCGATATAAGCATAGGTTTAAACTGTTTTTTGAAGACAAAAGAAAGTTGAAAGCTAATTAACTTGAGCGGCCAAGGTCCCCCTACTCATCATGATCCTTGGTATTAGACCCTGCCTCCTCGCCATTGACTTGCAATCTGGCATTGGCTATAAGGAGAGCAATAATGCTCTCCTATTTCCCGTGACCTTTGCCATTCAACTAATAGCTATAACCTTTACTAGAAGTTAGATAAAGGTGTACAAGTCACTTATAAACTTAATATATATAATTACTTACTTGCAAGCTGATCGAAGAATGCCTCGTATGGAGTAGGATACATATGTAATGGCCCTTGGAACACCGCTGTGATACCACTCTTTTCACGCCCCCGTTGTACAATCGATTATAATAAGTTGTTTACTTCTATTTGCGGAAGCTTTCAATTTTTAATTTATATTAGCAACAAAGGATGAGACATACAAAACAAACGAGTTGGTTGGTTTTCAAAAGAGCATTGGAATATACTTTGAAATTCCAAAGTAGCCTTAGGATTAAACCTTCAACTTCCATTGAAATTTGAGAGCACTTGTAAGCCTTTCTTGTCATTGCAATTAATTGAGGGATAAAGTTGGTTACTTACCTCTTCATTTTCTTTTCATACACAGCCATTTTACAAAATTAGATATGACGTAAAGAACACACAGCAAGTTATGTTAATAAGCAAATTTTATTGCCAAACATGCTGAGTCATATGATTGGAAAGTCTTTACATATAAAATAGGCCTCCAATCACTACAGAAGTTATTCTTTCAGCCTTATATCACATACCAAGTTTCACATATATAAGTGTATACCTATACTTATATTTATTTTTATAACTATTATCATCTTATTAGGCTACTACACTAAGTGGAAAACATTGGTTTGTACACCATAAACTTATCATGATAAAGGTGGGCATAAGTGTAAGCACAATAAATATTAAGTTCATATGTAGTTCCCAAATACATTAAGAAATACGGGGGCGTCCTCATAATAGCTCCATAGATCCGTCTATATTACTTGCATATCCTATTCCCATTCGAGTTCACATTCCATGCCTCTTCTTGCCTTTCATAAATCTTTCGAATGAACATCAACAAGAAAGATTAGGAAACGGGATGAGTAAAATATACTCAGTGAGTAACACAATATTTTGATTCGCTCCTTTATTTGCAAGAAATCGTTTTAAATTACAACTTCAAGAAACATAAAATACACAAACCTTTGAATGCACAAGAGGTCCCAACCACTAGATTACTTACGCAATCATACCGTCCAATGCCAATTTGATTATGGCAACACAATATTAAGTAGATCCACATTCAATTCTGGTTGACCCTTACCAGAGTCCCAAGCAAAGAGCATTACAAATACAAAGCAAATGCCATACTACTCATCCCTATCTTGGAATCATTAGATAGCTCATAGTATGGAAACAAAGCAAAAAAAAGCCAATACAAGATGGGAAGAGTAACGCTAGTGCTTTAAATACAATAAAACATTTTATTTCTTGTCATGATAATGCATCAAAATACATGCTTTTGCCTAAAAGTCATGCATGGTAAAGGAAATCAAAACATTGGTTACTCACATCTTTTCTTGTCTTATTCCAAGATTCTTGGATAATTTTAGGCAGAAATATGCCTTCAAAATATTGATATTTCTTAAGAAAAATAGTCTTTCAAGTAGGGATTATATATATACATATGAAGAGGGCTTTGTTTTAAGGGCAAAGATTATGTTTTGGGAGATTTACATAGTGTTCTATGGCCTTTCCCATTTATAGATGAATTTCTTGGTTATTTTAAAGAAAAGTCTTGAACTCCACATATGAAAAAGTGGCCAATTGTCCCTAGATAATTTTTTGGTTAGCCAATAAGAGGAGGTCCAATTGGAGGCTTAAAAATTTCTTGCCACAAAGGGTGCCAAGTATTCCGTAAGTTTTATCCATGTGAGTATTTTACAATGGTCCAAGTGTCTTCACAAGGTTCATACATTTATGGTCTATAGAGTCCCTCTACTTAATGTACTTCTACAATTAGGCCATTATGTTTTCGAATTATACTAATTAAGCACCACATTTTTGTTTTAGGCATTCTTTTGAATCCAACCTACTAACCCATTGAACTTAGGCATGCTTTTGAGCAACTTTTTCTAACCAATTGAAGTAGTTAATATAATTTCTAGCAATTACTCTATCCTTGTAAAAGCATGCTAGGATATCCCTAAAATCTTTGTGGAATGTTACAATCAACTAACCGATTGTAAAATTTACTAACCGATTGTTTATGGTTGATGTAACTCGAGAAATGATCCAATTACCATTCAAAAACACAACTATGGTTTTCAAGTGTTACAATCTACCCCCTTAAAAGAATTTTGTTCTCAAAATTCAAAATTACCTATAAATGGTTCGGGATATAGTTTCTCCATTTCATCCTCCTGGTCCTATGTTTCTTCTTCTAAGACTTCACTTTTCCATGATACGTGAACAAGAGGTACTTCTTTGTTGCGTAACCTTTTCATTTTTCACATTAAGATCTTCACAGGCCGTTCCTCCAGAGTCAAGCTAGGTTGTATGTCAGAAGAAGTCTCTGGAAGTACATAAGAAGGATTGGGTACATATTTCCTTAGGGTTGAGACATGAAATACGAGATGGATCTGATTCATTCTTTCTGGCAATTTCAATTCATATACGACTTCTCCAACCCTCTTTATTATTTCAAAAGGTCCAATGTAATGAGGAGTTAGTTTGCCTCATTTTCCAAAGCGTAGACGTTGCTTTATCTGGGATATTTTGATAAACACTTGATCCCTAATCTCGAATTCTAATGGCCGTCATCTCTGATCAGCGTAACTTTTCTGACGGTCTTGTGTGGCCTTTAGTTTTTCTTTGGCCTTCTCCACTACTTTAATTACTTCTATCATCTCTGAATTGATTATTTTCTTTTCCCCTACTTCATTCAAGTACAGACACGATCTGTATTTCCTCCCGTACAATACCTCGTATTCTATCTGAATTGAGGAATGATAGCTATTGTTGTATGAAAATTCTACCAAGGGTAAGTAATGATCCCATTTTTATGGGAATTCTAAAGCACACACTCGAAGCATGCCTTCAAGGGTTTGGATGGTACGTTTGGATTGACCATTGGTTTTGGCGATGAAAGGAGTACTAAAATTTAGCCGTGTTCCCAGGGTTTGGTGAACTTCTTTCCAAAATCATGATAAGAATCATGGATCTCGATTAGAGGTAATAGAAACCGGAATACCATGTGATTTAACTATCTCCCGAATATATAGTTCGAAAAGTTACTCCATTTTAAAGGTCATCTTAATGGGAATGACATGTGCTGACTTTGTTAGGCGATCCTTGATTACACATATGGCATCATATCCTTTGATGACTCAAGGCAATCTACTAACAAAGTCCATTGTTGTTTTCTCCCATTTCTATTCGGGAATTTTTAATGGTTGTGATGTCCCAGCTGATTGTTGGTGTTCTACTTTTTACTTGTTGACAAGTAAGGAATTTAGCTACAAACTCTGCAATATGCCTTTACATGTCTAGCCACTAATATGCTTTCTTTATGTCATGATACATCTTTGTAGAACCAAGGTGCAGAGTATATGGTGTGTTATATTCTTCTTTCAAAATACATTCCCGTAAATTATAAGGTCCTTGTAACTTAATAGTCCTTGGCTTGATAAATTATAAGGAGATTCTTTTCCACTTACTAAGTTATCCCAAATCTTTTTAGCAAACCCATCGGTTTTTGTCCTTCTTTTATCTGATCCGTTAGCGCTGGTTCTGTAGTCATGGTTCTTAGCTTAGCATCTCCATTTGGTAAGAATTCGACAAACTTTTCAATTTCATTTTGAAACTCCTTAGGCCTATTTTCACTTGTGATGACTTTCCGACTTAAGGCATCAGCTACCACATTTGCCTTCCCTGGGTGGTAATTTATTGTGTAATCATAATCTTTTACCAATTTAAGCCACCTTCGTTGCTGCATATTCAATTTTTTTTGACTGAAGAAATATTTTAGACTTTTATGATGAGTACAAATTTCACATTTCGCTCTGTAGAGATAGTGTCACCAAACTTTTAAGGCAAACACTATAGCGCCTAGCTCTAAGTCATGGGTGGGATAATTCTTTTCATAAGGTTTTAATTGCCTAGACGCATAAGCCATGACTTTGTTATTTTGCATTAGCACGCGTCCGAGTCCATACTTGGATGCATCACTATAAAGCACAAACTTACCACCCTCTTCGGGGATTGTAAGGATATATGCTATGCTAAGCCGCTTCTTTAACTCTTCAAAACTTCTTTCACAGTTCTCAGTCCATTTAAATTGTACATTCTTCTTGGTTAATTGTGTAAGAGGGACCGCAATTTTTGAAAAGTCCTTAACAAATCTCCGATAATACCCAGCCAATCCTAAGAAACTTCGTACTTCTATAGGTCCTCGTGGGGTGAGGCCAATTTATTACAGCTTCAACTTTACTTGGGTCAACTGAAATCCCCCTTTGATCTAGGATAGGACCAAGAAAAATTACTTTCTCAGTCCAAAAATCACAGTTTGAGAATTTCGCGTACAATTGTTTTTCTCTCAAAGTTTGGATCACTAGGTGCAAATGCTTGGCGTGACTCTCTAGATCTTGAATAGATCAAAATATCATTAATGAACACGATCACAAATTTATCCAAATAATCCTTGAATACTCGATTCATAAGATCCATGAAGGTCGGCGGCATTAGTCAAGCCAAATGGCATGACTAAAAACACAAAATGCCCATATCACATACTAAAGGCTGACTTGGGAATGTCTCCTTTTTTTATCTTCAGTTGGTAATATTCAGATCACAAGTCTATTTTGGAAAAGATAGCTGATCCTCTAAGTTGATCTAATAAATCATCAATGCGTGGAAGAGGGTACTTATTCTTTATTGTGACCTTATTCAATCTCTGGTAATCGATATGCATCCACATAGATCCATCCTTCTTCTTTATAAATAAAACCAATGCACCCCAAAGGGATGTACTAGGTCGGATAAACCCCTTGTTAAGTAATTCATCTAGTTGCGTTTGAAGTTCTTTTAGTTCAGTTGGTCATATGTAGTAAGGGGCTTTGGATATTGGTTCAGTACTAGGATATACCTCAATACCCAATTCGACCTCACGATCTAGGGGTAGTCCTGGCAAATCATCCGAGAACACGTCTGGGTAAACTAACCCAGAAACCCGAATGGTCTTGTTTTAATAGTTTGTGGGCATGAAAGGCTGAAATTATTGTTCAATACTTTTTAAAGCTTCAAGAACGATATAGGGTTCTTTTCCAAAAATTTTAGGGTTTGTGTTCAGCAATCAATAGTCACCCCATGCTTAAATAGCCAATCCATCCCCAAGATCATATCAAAATCTATGAGGTCAAAGAGGATCAAATTTGCTGAATATATGTCATCTCATTTTTGGATCCTAGCATTAGACATAATGTCTTTTGCCACATAGGTTACACACTCATTTCTAATGACATTGAAAATATTTCAAATTTTGCATCTCGGGTAACAATAGAAGAAATGAATGAATGTGCAGCACCAGAATAAAAAAAAAAGTGTATATAGGTCTATCATAGACATAGGTCGTACATGTAATAACATCGCTGCTAGTGGTGGCATCCAGCTAGACCATTGTAAAAACTCTGCCTGTAGAATTATTGGACTTTGGATTAGTTAGGCAGTCTTTAACCATATGTCCTTCTTTGCCACACCCATAGCATAGCCCCAACTCTTTTCTATATAGGCCGGTATGCATCTTATTACATGTCGGACATTGCGGTTGATTAGTTCTTGCCGGCTCTCCTTGGGTTTTCGACTTTTTGGTGTTGGCTTGGTTCTTCATATTCTCATATAATATTTTATTTCCTTTATTCCCGTTCTTTCCTGAAGAGCTCCATTTCTAATTAGTATTGGATCCCTGAGAACGGTGGGCTCGATTTTCCCTAGTTCGAATGATTTTTGATTCAGCTTGTTCTGTAAGAAGTGCTCGATCCATCACAGCAGCAAAATTTAAACCTTGAATTCCTGACATTAACATATCTCTGGCCAATTCTAGCTTCAAACCTTCAATAAATCGATTTATTTTTAACTTCATCATTCCCAACATGTGAGTTGCAAATCTAGATAATTCCTCAAATTTTTGAACATACTCGGATACCGTCATTTAATTTGAAATGGATAAACTTATTTAACTTCTAAGTCCTTGTAGTAATAGAAAAATACTTGGTGAGGAATTTCTCGCGAAATTCCTCCTAGGTCATTTCTTCAGTTTCCCCTATACTTATTAGGGTGTCCCAACAATATCTTGTGCTTCCTCTTAACATGAAGGTAGTGCAATTTACTTTTTCTCGATCAGGAACATGAGCATAGATGAACATCCTTTCCATTGTTCTTACCCAATTCTCTGTCTCAATTGGGTCTTTAGCATCTTCGAAGATAGGGGGTTTAAAGGGGGTTTAAAGGGACGGAATCGCTCTGTTGCATCATTTTTATCGTCTTTACTTTGAAACAATTCCCCATTTGAGTTTTGTTGCAGTAATAGATCAATTTGACGAGCTTGTTAGTTCATCAATTGAGTCAATCATTCTATGGTATGCTTGGTACTCTCGTCTTGAGACATGTTTCCACACATGTTTATGAATTTAAAGTGTGGTTCAAAATCGGGCACTATGGACTATTTAGTAACTATCTTAGCCAAAATTTTCAAACGTCAAAGGCAAAATTTTAAGAATGCCTCGTACGAAATAGGATACCTATGTAATGGCCCTTGGAACGCCGCTGTGATACCACTCTTTTCACACCCCCGTTGTACAATCGATTATAATAAGTTGTTTACTTCTATTTGCGGAAGCTTTCAATTTTTAATTTATATTAGCAATGAGGGACGAGACATACAAAACAAACGAGTTGGTTGGTTTTCAAAAGAGCATTGGAATATAGTTTCTCAATTCTTCTTTACGTTTGAAATTCCAAAGTAGCCTTAGGATTAAACCTTCAGCTTCCTTTCAAATTTGAGAGCACTTGTAAGCCTTTCTTGTCATTACAATTAATCAAGGGATAAAGTTGGTTACTTACCTCTTCATTTACTTTTCATACACAACCATTTTACAAAATTAGATATGACGTAAAGAACACACAACAAGTTATGTTAATAAGCAAATTTTATTGCCAAACGTGCTGAGTCATATGATTGGAAAGCCTTTACATAGAAAATAGGCGCCAATCACTACAGAAGTCATTCTTTCAACCTTATATTGCAAATCAAGTTTCACCTATACTTATATTTATTTTTATAACTAGTATCATCTTATTAGGCTATTACACTAAGTGAAAAACATTGGTTTGTCCACCATAAACTTATCATGATAATGGTGGGCATGAGCGTAAGCACAATAAATATTAAGTTCATATGTAGTTACCAAATACATTAAGAAATACGGGGCGTCCTCATAATAGCTCCATAGATCCGTCTATATCACTTGCGATATCCTACTCCCGTTCGAGTTCACATTCCATGCCTTGGCTTGCCTTTCATAAATCTTTCGAATGAACATCTACAAAAAAGATTAGGAAATGGGATGAGTACAATATACTCAGTGAGTAACAGAATATTTTGATTTGCCGCTTTTGTTGCAAGAAATCATTTTAAATCACAAGTTCAAGAAACATAAAATACACAAACCTTTGAATACACAAGAGGGCCTAATCACTAGATTACTTACTGTCCATAGCACGCAATCATACCTTCCAATGCCAATTTGATTATAGCAACACAATATTAAGTAGATCCACATTCAATTCTGGTTGACACTTGCCAGAGTTCCAAGCAAAGAGCATTGCAAATACAAAGCAAATACCATACTAATCATCCATTTCTTGGAATCATAGGATGGCTCATAGTATGGAAACAAAGCAAAGTAAAGCCAATACAAGACGGGTAGAGTAATGCTACTGATTTAAATGCGATAAAATATTTTGTTTCTTGTCATGATAATGTATCAAAATACATGTTCTTGCTTAAAAGTCATGCATGCTGAAGGAAATCAAAACATTGGTTACTCACCTCTTGTCTTGTTTTCTTCCAAGATTCTTAGATAATTTTAGTGGAAATATGCCTTCAAAATCTTTATATTTCTTGAGCAAAATAGTCTTTCAAGTGGGGATTATATATATATATATATATATATATATATGAAGAGGGCTTTGTTTTAAGGTCAAGGAGAGTGTTTTTGGGAGCTTTACATGGTGTTCCATGGTCTTTCCCATTTATAGACGAATTTCTTGGCTATTTTAAAGAAAAATCTTGAACTCCACTGATGAAAAAGTGGCCAACTGTCCCTAGATAATTTCGTGGTTAGCCAATAGGAGGAGGTCCAATTGGAGGCTTAAGAATTTTCTTGCCACAAGGGATGCCAAGTATTCTCTAAGTTTTATTCATGTGAGTATTTCCAACGATCCAAGTGTCTTCACAAGGTTCATGTGTTTATTGTCTATGGAGTCCCTCTACTTAATGTGTTTCTACAATTATACTAATTAATGTTTTTGAATTATACTAATTAAGCACCACGTTTTTGTTTTAGGCATTCTTTTGAATCTAACCTACTAACCGATTGAACTAAGGCATGCTTTTGAGCAACTTTTTCTAACGAATTGAAGTAGTTAATATAATTTCAAATAATTACTCTATCCTAGTCAAAACATGCTAAGATATCCCTAAAATCTTTGTGGAATGTTACAATCAACTAACCGATTGTAAAACTTACTAACCGATCGTTTATAGTTGATGTAACTCAAGAAATGATCCATTTACCATTCAAAAACACAACTATGGTGTTTGCAGACTAACTTTTGGTGATTCTCTTATTTCTTTGTTTTTATTAAAGATGAACCAAAAAGTGAAATAATGTAAGCTAGGAAACATGAAGCTTACTGACAAATGCAAAATAGAGCAAGATGACGCCCTGATTTGGTTAGGAGAAAAAAGGCAACATAATAGACACAACAATTTTAAGAGAATAGACCATAGCCCAAAACAAAACCATCTACTACTGGCAAAAGAACCTCAAAAAGGCAAACAAGAGGTCCAATCAATGTGCAAGAAGAGAAACCAAGAGATACCGGTAGAAGACAGTAGTCAAAATGTCACCTGCAAGAACCATAAATAGGAGAAACAATCATAATTCATAATTCAATCCTACGGGTGAACAATTTTTCTTCCCTACACTTTAGTTTGAATGCTTAGGCTATGTTTCACAGTTAAGGCTACGTTGTCTGTACAAAATAAATCAACAAAATAGTAAAATGATCTACAATAACACATATCAACAATCTGAGCTATACCTTGCCAGCTGCATTGGAGACATCACTTGGAGGAGATTGAACTAATCCATTTGGTCGAGAAGATGATTCTATCATGCTGTGAAATGAGTTGGTTCTCGCCCCCCGCAGTATCCGTCTGACACCACGCTCGTGCCATCGCCTAGTTCTGAGAACCTCCCTTGCAATGGCTCTCTCATCAATTTCCCCACCAATCGCTTCAAGTTGAGCCATTTGTGCTTCAAATGCGTCGAGAAGTCAGTTCTGTAAAGAAAAGAACAATGATGAATAATTGATCAAACAAATAGAGATACAAAACGTATGCATGTTGTACTTACATAATCACCTCTAGCAATTCGTTCACCCATTCCCTGTCTTTTCTGGTGTGAAAATCCATAAAAAAAGCCTATGATTCCAGTTAGTAACCCTTTCTGTTCCTCTCTTGGCTTTCAGATTTGTCGTTCAAGATATAGGTAATTGGTTAGAGAGCAAAATATGTCTGAGAACATTGACTACTCAAAGATCTAAAGAATGTGCATAGTTATATGTTATCTTATTAGGCAATACATTCTATGGATAATGAACATATATGAATTATCAATTCCAATCGAACATGTTACCACCTAACAGGGCATTATAAATAATCTAACCTCCTCCAATATGAAATGTATTAAACGCACACATGCTCTGGCAGTAAATGTAATTACAAAATGTCAGGCTTGGATGGATTCCTAACGTACTTCTTAAGCCTCCTAAGGTATCTCTCAATCGAAAACATCTATCTTTAGGAGGCCCATCTTCTGAAGATGCATAACCAATGGACCATTACATCGAAAAAGAGGGGCAATATTCGTTCTAACTTGCAGGTGATCAATATGACATCAGACTAAGCCTGGTAAGGTCACTGACATTGAGACTCTTTGCAGACATCATTTTGAAGAGGTTGCATAACTCCATTACAGCGTCAGAAATCTCCTTGGGTAAGTAGGCACGACTTGCCACAGGCAACAATCTCTGCATTATGATGTGACAGTCATGAGACTTTAAGCCGGTAATACGGCCTTCGTTTGGCTAAACACACCTTTTTAGATTGAAGGCAAATCCATCTGGGAACCTGACAGACCTTATCCACTACAAAATTGCAACCTATCCGCCCTCGATAGCGTATAACTAGCCCATGGCTTCATGAGCTTACCGCCTCATAGTATAAGTGTAATTTAGGTCATATACCCATCTGTATCAAATCATGTCTAGCATTAAGAGTGTCCTTTGATTGAAACGGATCATCTAGGATGGTGTACAAAATGCTCTCACATACGTTCTTCTCTATGTGCATCATGTCTAAGTTCTGCTTCAATTCATTGGTTGCCCAGTATGGTAGCTCGTAGAAGATACTTCCTTTCCCCCAATTCAGCTCATCTGCTGTCCTGCGCGTCCTTGCACCCCCATAGCTAGGATGCTTACCAGGTATTTGGATCCTGACTCGACTAAGTTGCCTCATTATATCTGCTAATGTCTTTCTTACCAGAATGGCCCACCGCTCGGTCTGCCCATCTAAGTCGCTCAACCCCTGCCACCTATGGTTTATGGAAAGAACCTTTTATACCCTACATATGCTGTCTTGCCTAAAACCCGCATCGAAGGTATGTCCACATTACAAGTGGGAAAAGTCATGTAACCTTGGTCACTCCACCTGGAAAGACTGCTCCTTGCTGGAAAGTCATTAATCATCCACATCAAAACGGCCCGCATCCTGAATATCCTACAATTTCTTGTGGCCGCATCACATGTGTCTAAGCCAGCAAACTATAGATCTTTAAGCTCTTCAATAAAAGGCCGCAGGAAAATGTCCATATCTTTAACTAGGGATTTAGGAAGAGGAATGAGTAGTTCTAGCATAAGATACTTTGGTTTCATGCAAAGCCATGGAGATAGATTGTAAACTATTAAAACAACTGCCCACATAGGGGATGTTTGATTCAATTTATGGTAGTTGATTTATAAAGAGAAATTATAAAGAGGTGAAATGAGTGGTGTAGATTTAATAGAAGTTTGAAATTTGTGGTTATAAATGAGTAGTTGTCAAATCAATAGTCAAATCAGTGGTAAATGAGATTATAATGTGTTTTGTTAAAGAGTATCAAACAAGGGCATAATGTAGGACTAACTCATGCCACCAAATGGATTAAATCCATCAGCTGCTAATCCAAGTCGAACATTTCGTCTCTCACTGGAAAAGTCCAAATGTCTCCCATCAAATGCACGCCACGTTTTACCATCACATGGATAAATCATTACACCGGTTTCAAGACCTGCCCCTACTGTGACACCGCATTAGCTTTGCAATCTCCTCCATCGGGTACAACCGCTTCAACCTGGGTGTGATAGGAAAATACCTGAGCACCTTTTGCGGGACCTTACTTGCACCCTCCTCTCTACTATTCTTTGTCCACTGTGACACATTGCAAATGGAAAACATTTCCCTGTCAGCATACTCTTTCCAGAATAATGCATAGTCGTACTTGCAGACATGCATGTTTTGATATCCAAGCCCTAATTTTGAAAGCATTTTCCTAGCCTCATAATGCGAGCTGACAAGGTTCATCTTCTGGAATACCAGTTTTAGTAGGCCTAGAAGCTCGTCAAATGATTTGTCTGTCCACTTGTTCTTAACTTTTATATGCATAAGCTTAACTAGGAAGTTCAACACTGAGAACGAGGATACACCTGGATACAATTCATTTTTCAGTGCGGCGTACAATGTGTCAAATTGTTCGTCAGGACCTTCCGCGTCGTACTCTCGTGGGTCAAGATCTTCCATCACTGTGGCCATTTCATCCATTACTTTATAGTTTGCATTCCAGGGCCCCGTATCCTGTGTTGGGAGGCTTTCCCCGTGATGAATCCAAGCATCATAATCCTCCGCAAATCCACGCCTGTCTATAGTCTACAAGGTCGGATGGAAATGATCTTGCATTTAAGCAAGCGTTGCAGGGGTCCCGTCCCCATCAACGAGTGGCCGGCAATGGGTTATAACTCTTTCAACACCCTACGAAACCCTTTCGATGTCACCTAATTTCTGATCATTGTCCAGCTTTTATCTATTGCCATTGCCCAGAACATCCCGTGAGAAGACCAAAAAGTAGTAAGTCATGATTACAACTCATAATGGTTATCAATGGTTCATTTGTGGGGCTAAGAGGCAAAGATAGAGGTTATTTGAATTGGTTGCGTATTTGAGTCCACAAAACAGTTGTAATACGGGCATCAATATTGGCCTTGATGTGGAGATCATAATTAAGGAGATCATAATTAATTATGAGTTATGCTTCAAGTAGAAGTTGTACCTGGACTCAATAAACTCAACCAAGGAGTTGTTAACATAACATATATATATATAAGGATATATATAGACGTATATATAGTTTTCGTGTAAAGCCGAAATATTTATTTTTATACTACTAATAGTATGGTTTATTATTAGTATATTAATATGATCAATACTATAATTATTATCATTAGTATTATTATTATGATTATTATTATTTTTTAATTAATGCGATCACCTTATCCTCATAGCCATCTTATCTCTCTCTTAGTGGAGGGTTTGGTTTTCCTCTCTGGTTAGAGGCATATATAAGGGTTTTTAGCAAAACAGCTTAGAGGCTGATCTGATTAAGTGCATGTTATTTTATTTGACGTTGATACGGAGAATCAGTTTGCTAAAATGGCCTTGTCCATTGAGGAAGGGAAGGAACTATTGCTAGAGACAACGGATCTGGGAGCGGACGAACACAAGGTCGATCTTTGTCTGCTTGGAAGGTTCTTGACGGATCGCTCAATCAATTTCAACGCTATGAAACACCAGGTGGCAAGCGTGTGGCGGTCGGGGAAGGGTCTGAACGTTAAGGAAATTGATGGAGGACTCTACCTTTTTCAGCTCTACCACATCATTGATGTGAAACGTGTACTAGAGGGAGGCCCATGGTCGTTTGACAGCCATCTTCTGGTGTTGCATCAACTCAAAACTGGAGAAGTTCCTACATAGGAACCACTATTCCATGCAAGTTTTTGGGTGCAAATCATTGACTTTCCGGTTGGTTACATGTCAGAGAGCGTCGGAAAATAGCTTGGGAACTTTATCAGGGTTTTCCAGGAATATAATGCAAAGAGCAATACTGGAGTATGGAGAACCTTAATGCATGTTCAAGTTCAACTTGACATTACAGTTCCTGTAAAGCGATGCAAGAAAATCAGAAGAGTACGAGGGGACTGGTTCATGGTGAATTTCAAATATGAGCGATTCCCTACGTTTTGCTTCATATGTGCGGCACGGTGAGAAATTCTGTGACAAGCGCTTTGCCACGCCAGAATCTAAAATTACTAAAGAATAGGGACCTGGCTCCGCACTCTGACAAGAAGAAACTCCAACCAAAGGGGTGGAAGATGGCTGCGTGAAGACGACAACAGTGAGCAGTGGGGAGCCAAAAAAGGAAAAGAGATTTTGGATGCTGATATGATGGGAGAGACACCAATCATTCCTTTTTCACATGGCAGATTGGGTGGAACGAGTAAGGCAACAGACAAATATGGGAAGAATCCTGTCTATAATCCTTTGTTCGAAAATAAGAAATCTGAAGATTCCAGCCCTTATTGATGATGGCTCTTATGATAAGGAGGCCCAATCAAAAAAGGACTATCATCAAGACCTGTGACCCAGGCTTGCCGGGAATTAAAAGGTGCCTTAGCTGAAACTGCCAGGGCCTTGGCAACCCTCAGGCAGTCTTAGTTTTACACGATATTGTTCAGTCTCGCATGCCTGATGTAATTTTCTTATCTAAAACATTAGTGTCCGCTAATAAAATTGAAGAAATAAGAGTTAATTTTTGTTATGATGGTGCCTTTGCTGTGGATCGTCAGGGTCGAGTTGGGGTTTGGCCGTTCTATGGAAAACAAAAATGATTGTTCCATTATGGGTTACTCTAACAATCACATTGACTTGATCATTGAGGACAATTTAAAAGGAAATTAGAGACTTACCGAGTTCTATGGCTATCCGAAGAGGAATAGAAGGGTTGAATCATGGGCCTTTTCGCTAGATCTTAAATCCATCTCCCAATTACCATGGTACGTTATAGGGGATTTCAACAAGCTCTTGAGTCTGTCGGATAAGAGTGGGCACATGACCACCCGAATTACTTAATTCATGGGTTTAGGAAGGTTCTTACAGCTCGCATGTTGCATGACATCCCACTCAAAGGTTATTGCTTCACGTGGGAGAAAGGTAGAGGGACGGATAATTGGGTGCAAGAACAACTTGATAGCGTTGTGGTTTCCAGCGTGTGGATTCAAATATTTGAGAAGCCAGTGTTGCTCAACTTGTCAGCTTATATTTCCAATCATTCCCCATTGTTATTCGATACGGACTGTGTGCGACCGGTGCAACGTCGATATCGAACAAAGTTTGAGAATAGATGGATACAGGAGTCGGGTTTTGATTAAGTATTCAAGGCTATTTTGACACAATCGTCTGGGCCCCTCATTTAAAGATTAGAAGATTGTTTGTGAAAGGTGGCGTAGCGGGGAACATGGTCCATTAAAAGATTTAAAAATCAGATTGAAGGGTTAAAACAAGAAATAGAAGTTCTTAGAAGAAGCTCTAAGTATGAGAATACGGTAGAGTAGGTGACAGCTTTGTTCATTGCTCTTTCAACGGGAGGCTTATTGGAAGCAGAGAGCTAAGAAATATTGGCTACAAGGCGGAGATGCCAATACAAAATATTTCCATGCAGCTGTCTCGGAAAGGAAAAGGCGAAACATGATCACTAAGCTTCAGGATGAGAGTGGAGATTGGCATGAAGATTGGGATAGTATGGCTTCCATCACTCAAGCCTACTTTGAGCAATTGTTT
>CAVNYN010272674.1:0-44684 GCA_963692815.1 Nyctanthes arbor-tristis | reverse complement strand
CTAGCACCTTGAAGAGTTTTCTTGTAACTCTTTGTGGTTTGTTCAAAGGGTAGAAAATTAGGTGTGGTAAAACTCAAGGTGCCACTTGGGTCGGGTCAGAGAATCTTGTGAAGAAAAATAGTAGCCTAGCGTCTTGGGATTTCTTGTGTTGTTTGCTAGTTGGGCAAAGGGTAGAAATTGGTAGATGCGATAAAGTTTGGTATATTTTTCTTGTAATACTTGGGAGATGGGTTTTGGCAAGTGAAAATTTTGTATGGTTGTAGCGACTTTAATCATATAGTGGAAAGTTTTGACAGTCCGTTAAATTCGTCTTCGTCCTTTATTTTTCTTGTCTCAATTAAATTCCTTGAACAACGGTCCTGCGAGCGTAATCGGGGAATATTTACCTTAATTCCCAACAGTGGTATCAGAGAGTCAGGTTTTGTTCAAGGTGGAGCAGAGGAAAGATATGGCAAAGTACGAAGTTGTGATAATCAAGTTTGACTTGTGGGTAGAACAAGTCTGGAATTTCTTGATTTTGATTGGGCAATTTAAAGCTTTCAAAGGAAACCTTCTCCTTGTTCTAACAAAGTTGCTGGAATCACTATGAGTGATAGTGATTGAGAAGATTTATATTTGAAGACTGGAACCAGGATGTGCCTCCATCTAGCCAAAAATGTTCTTGTAAATGTTCATAGAATATTTCCTGTGAATGAACTATGGCGTCAATTTAGAGAGGTGGATCCGGCAAGGGGTTCTTCAAATTTGTTGCGCCTGAAAAAATTGTTTAGTTCTTTGCGAGTTGGTGCAAATACAAAAATTCTCAATGAGATCGTCTGGGACTGGTGGTTGTTGCAACTTGTTGGTGTTGTAGACTAGCTGATCACGTGAGAAAACATTGTCCAGCTGGAGCAGGTTCGGCTACTATTCAGATTTGGACAATCTGACTCTCTTGGTGTGAGGGGCGGTGGAGATATGCTATGAAGTATGTGAGTACATCCCCATGGCGTGTCGCTAGGTGCAATGGTAAAGGATGTGTGTTACTTCTAGCGGTTGTATTTACACACGGGCATTGGTTGGCGTGATGCAGGGTGAGTGGTTGTAGTAATGTAGATGGCTGATGAGCTCTCTGGAAAGCCAACAAGAGAGTTGCACCACAAATTTCAGCAGGTTTATTTCGACATTGAGCCGATGAAATGCTTGGAATTGTTGTTAATTCTAAGTGGTTATATATACTCATGTGGTGGAGTATGGGACTGTCAAAGTGTGTCAAAGGCTTGCCTAGTAATTTCTCAAGTATTGTGTACAAGACTAGAGAAAATGAAGATTTTGGCTTATTTTGGCAAGGTGGAGATTGTTGGGTTTGTTGCCAAAAATAATCCAAAGTTGAAAAGGAAAAGGAAAGGGAAAGAAGAAGAATCCTAGGAGGAAAAGGAATCCAAATCATATAAGGATTGTCTTGTCTTCCAAGGAAACGAAGCCTATAAATAGATATGTTTTCTTCTTCTTTTATGCACAAGTGGTACAAGTGAGTTGAGAGAAAAATTAGTGAGTCTAGCACCTTTGAGAGTTTTCTTGTAACTCTTTGTGGTTTGTTCAAAGGGTATAAAATTAGATGTGGTAAAACTCAGGGTGCCACTTAGGTCGGGTCAGAGAGTCTTGTGAAGAAAAATAGTAGCCTAGCGTCTTGGGATTTCTTGTGTTGTTTGCTAGTTGGGCAAAGGGTAGAAATTGGTAGATGCGATAAAGTTTGGTATATTTTTCTTGTAATACTTGGGAGATGGGTTTTGGCGAGTGAAAATTCTGTATGGTTGTAGCGACTTTAATCATATAGTAGAAAGTTTTGACAGTCCGTTAAATTCATCTTCGTCCTTTATTTTTCTTGTCTCAATTAAATTCCTTGAACAACAGTCCTGCGGGCGTAATCAGGGAGTTTACCTTAATTCCCAACAACTTAATTGTAGAGTACTAGATTTTCATTTCGAGATAGATACCCATTGTAGATATATAAGGATGAATGAAATGTGTCAGTGTTATTTTGATAATATTGATAGAGCAATTTGAGGGAGACTTGAAAAAGGTGACATAAATATAAATAACATGTTCATGTGATACAATTCTATTTAGGGTTGATTACTTGGATACTTTTTCATCATTCAGTAAAATTGTGACACATCTACAAAGTTAGGAGTGTTACTAAAAGTTGGTAGAAGGGGTAGCCGAAATTTGACAAACCCTAACCGAAACACTAAAACATTTTTTTTTGGCCAATTTTTCAAAGGGTAAAAAATGGTTCTTTTTTCCCCCCAAAAATTGGGTAGTGATGGTGGAGGGTGGCTACCCCACCTGTGCCTGTGTACAAAGTCACTTAGTCACAGCACTGTTTCATGACTCTCTATAATTTTTGTATTAATTTATTGATAAACACGTTGGCGAAAGAAGGTTGGTATGTAGTTAGAACATGACACAATATAATCAATGGGTTGCCATACACTTCCATCCGTCCCACATACACTGACTAGCCTTTTTTTTCTTTTTCTTTTTTTAAGATGTCACAAATATATAGGCTTATTTTTTTTTTGAGAAAGCCTAATTTACATTATTTTATTAACTTTTTCTTATTTAATATCTAGTTGTAACTATAAATTTTAGTTTGCAAAAAAAATAAAAAAATAAATTTTAAGTTGTACTCATTAAATAAGTGTGAATTAAGAACACTGTTTACAAAACGTATATTTTCAATACTAATCTTAATCCTTGTGAAAATTCACAGTTAGGTGAGTTGAGTAGTCGTTGAGTTGAGTAGGTAATTCCAAAAGTCAATTGGTAGCGATTGAATATGGATATATATGATAGAATTTATAGCTAGGCTGGTTGATTATATTAACCGTGAACTCAATAAATTTATGAATTTGTATGATTGCCAGTTCGTTTCTCATAGACGTTTAATTCATCAAAACGTTGTCCATACGTATTTTCATCTAAAAATTAAATTCGATATCAAATATAATCTTCTCACAGATATATATATATATATATATAGACACAAAAACATACATTGTATGAGTAACTTGTGGACAAAGATATATAGTACATTTAGGTGTGGAATTACCATAACATTTTGACTTGTGTGCGCTATTCATTGTTAAGTAAGTGGGATTGTGACATAGAAAGGACATCAATTATATTCATCTTTCATAGAAAGTGAATGGTAGGATAACACGGGCACGGCTCATCCTTTTATCAAGGTACTCATTGTTCAACAAACCGATTAATGTTTTCCTTTTCTTAATAAAATCTAAAATGTTAGTTAATGAATAAAGATTTGGGAGGAGGAAAAAAGGAAGAAAAAGTGAAATCGAAGGATTTGAATTATATTGGCGGGGCGTTAACTTTTTAAATAATTCTACGTGAACATAAAATAAAAGAGGATAAAAAGTGTGATAAAACATATACATGACATATGTAATTACTATTGTTTTAAAATGTGTTAATTTTATTATTATACATTTTATTTACCTTTTTGTTCAAATAGCACAGCTCTAATATTTTATGTATGTCCAAATGTAAACTTACTAAAATTGCCACCTTCTGAAAAATTAAATACTCATATTTTGCTTTAAAACATTTTAATTTAATATTTAATTTTGATGATTAATGAAAAACACGTGCCTCATATCGGTAATTGTGACGCGCATTAGCAACCGGCAAATCTAGTTATACTAATATAGCACATGTGCGATGCACGGAAAGAACAACGTTACAAATTATGACAATAAGAATTTGAAAAAAGAATGGAAAACCTTTGTTCATTAGTTGAAAATATAAAAGATGAATAACGTTAAAAAAAATAACAATAGGATTGGAAGATGAATGGGAAACATTTATACATTAGTTGAAGATATAAAAGATGAATGTACATCAACGGAAATAATTAGACCAATAAACTCATTAATAGAAACATTTTCCTACATTCAATGTGACCAATCAAGTTGTATAGCGTGGGCATATGTCTCTTATTTATTAAACATAGCACTTCATCTTTAATGTTGCATTAGTCAAACCTCATACTTGAACTATGAATTAACTCTTTCCATTCTAAATATCTTTGAAATTTTAGAAATTTCTATCTTATATGATTTTGAAACTCAAACTTATTAAAAAAGAAGTTGGTCTGAAAGAAGAATAAATAGTTGGGAGAAATTTATTAGATGTCGATTTTTTTGACAAACAAATCTAAATAGAAACTTCTTAAGTTCCCAATTTCTGACTTATCATGTTAAAACATTAAAAATTTTTAAGAAAAAAATTAAAAAGCTAACCCCTGTAAGCTTTGCATGTTTCCAATAAGAATGAGGCCAAAACATCTCTTAAAAAGCTGTTGACATTCAAGTAAAGATAACTGAGGTGAACTAAGTTCACAATAAACTTTTACAGTTGTACTATAAGTACAAACTTGCCAAGTGTTTAACTCTATACCTATCGCCTTTGACGATATTTCAGCGAGCCCTTCTCTTTGCAAAGAAATAGAAGCCATCTAACCATTCTCATTACATGTATTTTCCGCAAACTCACAGCGTGTTTGATTATATTTGTTTTTCATGAAACATATAAAACTCATAGGGAAAAAAATTCAATCTTTATGTGTTTCTTTGGGAAATGGGAAATGAAATTTTAAATTCCATGATAGGAGAAAATATGAGAAAATAGGCAAAATATGATGTCATCAGTTAATTTACAACATCAGTCAAATGCGGGAAATAAGGTAGAAACTACACTTGATTTAGATTAATATAATATAACATAATATAGATATATAGATTTTAAGTTAATGAATATTGAAGGGTATTATTGTCTATTTAAGTAAAAAACTCAGACCACGTAAAATTGTGAGATTTGATGTTAAAATTGTCATGTTTGATATGATGAAATGTCAGGGTTAAAATTGCACAAATTAGCCAGAAAAGAATAAAATAAAACAATAAAAAAGAAAATATAATGTCAGCAATGACATCGCTGTTGAAATTGTTAAGTTTAAAATGTTATGATTAAATTGAACAGTATGATGAAATGTCGGGGTTAAAATTACTCAAATTAGCCCAAAAAAAAGAATAAAATAATAAAAAAATAAAATATGACGTCAGTTATGACATCAGCAATTTAGGAGGGAAGATTTATTTAGACTACTCTTAATTTAAATATATATAGAGAAGGAAACAAATTTTCCTTCATAGCAAAACCATAAATTAAAAAGGGTACTAAACAACTATAGGGCTTCTACAAAAATAAATAAAATAACATAAAATAAAAAATATAATAACTTCTTAAACTACCCATGTTTTGGAAATCAAAACGAGTATTGAGCCAAAGAAAATAAAAATGATATGGTCAAAATATGAATAGTGTATTATTAATATCATCATCATTATTATTATTGTTATTGTCGTTGTAGAATTACAAAGGAATTGTTTGATAAGAAATTGAACTCTTGATTAAATGCGTAGAAAGCCTACTTAGATGATATCATACCATATGTGTCTTGACTAATAGTGTATATTAGCTTGCATAGGAATCCCATATTTAAAAAAAAAAAACAAAAAAAAAAGAAGAGACTTGCACAGGAAAAGTTCGTATTATTGGACTTACTTTGACCATATTGCATATCATATGGTTCGCTATACTTTATTATTATTATTATTATATTATTATATAATTAAGTACGACATGAATATGATAATCAATTATCTATTTAAGGGATTATGAAATAATTTTGTAGGTGATATATATATATATCGTCATCAATGGGCTTGCAATTTGAGTTCTTAATTCCCAAAATAAAAAGAGAAATTAAGCAATGAAATATCGACTCCAAAGATTAATTATGGTTCAGCTAAAAGAATTATGAACTGTTTCAGTACCCAAAGATGTCACTTACCCTAGTTTTTAGATATCTTTAGCTTCTGCAAAGACGTCATTTTGTTGAACCAACCAATCTTAATTAATTCACTATTATGCGAATTTTCTAGAACATGTACTGTTAATTCATTATCCTCGTAGGTGGCAAAATGTCACTAGCTAGTAGAATCAATTGTTTGGAACTTCTAGTTTTTAATTTCTACGGCTACGATAGTTAAGGTGGCAGATCCCCCATAATTAATTCACGAGAAATATAAAACTTGTCCTACACTTAAGTTGTTAGAAATTATTATTGAGAACTCCCACAATAAAACTTAGTTGCGTGTAATATAGATTTCTTATTTTGTAAACACCCGCAGTCAATTGAGAAAATGACGTGACTGGTGTGATAATCAAACGATCATAAGATTATCTCAAAGTCTAAGTGACAAGATACAAACGTTGAAATATAGATAATAGACCACCAACATAATGTAAACTTTCATCAAACAGTCAGACAATTAGTTTTAGGAAATACTCTGATCTCACACATAATTTCTCAACTACTGAGAATTGGACCACAAAAATTAGTGTGGTCTATTAGTGTGGTAAATTGTGGTAACTCAGCAACTCTATTAGTGTGGTAAATTATAAGTTTCAAAATTAATAATTATAATTGTCATCACACGTTTTCACTAAAATAATTCCGTGAGTTTGATGAAGCGGTTGATGATACAAACATGAAACAACTCTTACCAAGAAGAGTTTATGAACATATTTTTGCTAAATCATAAACCGCCACATATATTTTTTCGTGTCATACAATGTGCAATGCATGTTTAAATGACTAGTATATATAGAAGATGGTGTGGTGATCATAGGACATACTGGATACTGAAATCAATATGGCTTCTCTTCTTGCGACGGCTTCTGTGAGCATCTCTGCATTTTCCTCTTCTCCTTCTTCGAATTCACCCCATTTTTCTCCCCCATTCTTCCCCAAAACATCCCAACTTTTCATTCGCCCCAAAACCCAAAAACAGTCACAAAAATTTTCATGCAAATTATCCAAAGATGGTGACAATAAACCTGCAGAATCCAAACCAAAAGACGGCGAGACTTCTCCTGCAAAGCTCGACCGGAGGAACCTCCTGCTCGGCCTAGGTGGGCTTTACAGTCTTGCTGCGAATAGTCCGGCCGCCTTTGCAGCCCCTGCATTGCCGGACTTCCAAGACTGTATCGATGCCACAGAACCCAATGGCACGGCCATCAATTGCTGCCCCCCGGCAGCTTCGGATATTCCTCCATATGTTCCATCCTACACCAGTGTCACACGAACTCGAATGCCCGCCCAGACATTCACCACTGATTCGAGCTACACTCAGAAATATAAGAAGGCCATCGAAAAAATGAAGAATCTCAAGTCCACTGATCCAAGAAACTTTACTCAACAAGCTAATGTCCATTGCGCCTATTGCGATGGAGGTTATACCCAACTGGGAAATCCAAACCTTTTGTATGAAATCCATGGTTCTTGGCTCTTCTTCCCCTGGCACAGATGGTACTTGTATTTCTTTGAAAAAATTTGCGCAAATTTGATCGACGATGATACTTTTGCCCTACCCTTTTGGAACTGGGATGATGCCACGGGCATGAAAATACCTGACATCTACGTCCCAGAGACATCGCCACTCTATGACATTTATCGCAACCCCGACCACCTGCCTCCGACTATAATCGATCTGGATTGGGCCGTGGGCGATCCAACAGTAGCCGATGATCTCCAGATCAAAGGCAATCTTGTCTGGATGTACAAAAGAATGATTACTCAATCCAAGACTCAAACTGATTTCTTTGGAAGACCTTACAGGGCTGGAGATGATATCACTACACTAGATGGTGCCGGTTCGATCGAGACGTCTCCACACAACAATGTACATTCATGGACCGGTACCGTGACTGATCTAACCAACCCAATAGACATGGGCACTTTCTATTCTGCCGCTCGGGACCCGATTTTTTTCTCTCACCATGGGAATGTTGATCGAATGTGGAACCTATGGCTCGGCCTTGGCGGAGCCAATTTGAGTGACTCGGATTGGTTGGATTCGACGTTCGTATTCTATAACGAGGAGGCGAAGCCAGTGAAGGTGAGAATTGGGGATTGTTTAGACACCACAAAGCTTGGATACGCATATGAAAATGTGCCCATTGCATGGCTCGATCAGAAGCCTACGGCACGCGCTAAGGCGAAAACTATGCCTTCTGAACCCGACCCTAGTCAGGTTTTCCCTGCAACGATTGACAACGCCGTTAACGTGACCGTTAAGCGGCCGACGAATTCTGGAACCGGATCCGCCGAGGAGATACTTGTCATTGAGGGAATAGAGTTCGATAAAGGTACGTAATACGATGTGAGTCCACACTTTCTGGATTGACAAATAGAATTCACTGAGATAACTTGGTTTTAACACTATTTATATTTATGAAAGCTTAATTAATTTTTTGATGAAAATAGTAAATACCACCATACTTGTGTTATATTGATCGTGGTATTCATTGTGAACGAGTAGATTAATCTATGTTTTGTATATTGTTAACAGGTGATTACTTGAAATTCAACGTGTATATAAATGAAGATGATGTTGACTCTTCCGGTCTAGAGTATAGTGAGTACTTGGGGAGTTTCAGCAATGTGCCCCACGGCCACGACATGAAAGTTAAGACAAATGTGCGTTTTAGAATTACTGACGTGTTGAATGATATAGAAGCCACCGACTATGAGAGTGTGCTGGTGACTTTGGTTCCGAAGAGTGGTTCCATCAAAATAAATGGTGTTCAAATTGAGTTTGAGTCTGATGCATGAATCAATTCTATCTTCCTGATCCTATTAACTCACATCAAATAATTGCGAATACCGTTTTGTTATTGCAAATGGATTATCGTCAAAATACATTTCTATTTACTGTTGAATGGTTGTAAACGGTATTTCTTTGATTAAAAACAATTTAACACCAAATGTCTGACACAATTATGATATCAGGCAGATAGTGTGACATAATATCAGACACTTATGTGATTTATAGTTGTGATTGTATGTTCACATTAGTGATTGATATTTATTCAATATTACTCTCTGGTATTATATTATAATATACGATAGGTATGGTGTTAAATCATTTCTATTTCTTTGATAACCCTTTTAGATTGAATCTTTGCAGTACTAGTGTGAATTATTAATGAAAATAAAGGAAAAAATTATTATCTCATAATTAACCGCCACTTTCTTTTCTTTTTTTCTTTCTTTTTTTTTGGGGACTGGGGGGTGGTTTGGTGGAATCAGAATTTTTATTAATTAAACTTTCCAGAAAACTTACAAAAAATTAAATAAAATATAATTATGGACTCTAATTAAGTTGGTATCGTGTTTAATAAAGGGTAACTATCACATATAGTCCTCAGTCTTTGCATTCTATACTAGTTAGGTTCACGATATCCCCCTTTTTTTTTTCTGAAACACTACGTGTCCCGAACTTTTAAAAATTCAAACGATAGTCCCCTGTTAACAGTTTCTTTTGAAATTACCGGTCCAATCAAAATTACTTCATAACCCTGTCTTTTTGAAATAAATAAATAAAACAATCCCATCCCTCCATACCCCCGGCTCCACCCCCTTCTCCTCCTCCTCCGTTCTCTGTCCCTCGTATTTTCCGTCAATCTGCTATGTTCATTCCATGTATGAGCACCGTCGACGACAAGCGAAGCCCTTACAGTCACCCAGATCATTTCTTCAACAGTAAGCCCCCTTTTTTTCGTTTTCTATATATTCCTACACATTTTAATTGGGGAAATGAAGAATAAGGTAATAACTATTCACACAATCACCAATAAAGGAGTTGTATATGGAGATTCACTTAATAAATCTCACGTTCAACAGCTTAGTTTTGGTTGTAAAATGCTCATTTTGGTTGCCAAAGAGGGGGTCGAGAAAACTTTTTAGGTAGACAAAAACTGTCCGTCATTGAAAACAATATTTTTGTATTGATTACACATTTATGTACTAATAGTGACGAAATGTGTTCCATGTTATTTTAGAGGAACACAACAAGCACAAACGGTACAGAGAAACCGCAGCTATATAACAAAACCGTGATAATTTTGTTAGACGCGGAATGGTAACAAAATCATCCGTTGCATGTTTTAAAATCTTATTTCCCAACTAATTAATATTAAAAGTGTGGGTTCCCTTTCCACTACTTAGACCTTATTCTCCCCGCCCGGCCCCCGCCCAAAAAACCATACATGCCTTCTTCTTTTTGTTCCCTTCTTTTTTTTTTTTTTTTAGCATTTTTTCCTTTTTCTTTTTGTGTGTCCCTGTTAAAAGTTCCACTTATTTCATCCTTTTATTAAATACGACATCATTTTGACATAAAAAATATACAATATATATGAGTTTCAAATCAAAGATTTCATCGTGAGTTTTTGTACGACTTAGAAATTAAGCAGGAACATGTTTTATATATATATATCTTAGTGATCTTTGTAAATAAGTTTATTTCAATATACTACATCTCCAACTTTTAAATTTAATTTAGATTCTTTTAAGAACCCCGTGAGAGCTTCGACATGGTTTTTAAGCCTCCTTACCCTTTTATTATATCAAAAAAGAAGTACATGCATGAGAGAGGGACGTTAGACCAAAACCTCTCCAAGGAAAAAAACAGAGGTACAAATCAATCAAAAACAATCTCAACAAGCAAAGTATACAAATCACAAATTATCTAGACAAACCAGATATACAACAAATTAACCAATATAGCTAGAGCAATGCATGTTCATTTCTACAATATTTTGATTTCATAACCCTACTCTCTAAAATTTCCACCACAATTTGCAAACAAAAGCTTGACTCATATCTTTGAGGCTTTTAACAACCACTGATCCCCCTTCCAAATTAGGATAGCACAGCGAGTCCCATGAGGCCCCGTGTATATATTTTTGGCTAGCTACAGGGACCCCCCCCCAAAAGAAGGCATTGAACATTCTGTTAAGCTTGTTAACAACCCCTTTGGCATCATATATATACTGATCTTCTCCAGATCACTCATGTATAGGGTGTCGAATTCTCTAGATCTAGCCCATGTTTGCAAGTCAATTCTATTTTTAAATAAAAATTAATCATTCAATTACAGTCACATATTTTATGGGACACATATATACTGTATAAATCTCTACTATTCAACTCTATGCATTCGCTCTCTTATTTCTCATTAAAATGAGTTTGCAAACGCAACCTCATATCCTATATAATAAGACCACCTATAGAACCAAAGATTTACTGTATATGCATGTGATTTGGGGTTCTTCTCTCACAAACTAATTACGCATGGACAAGTATTAATTATTATCATTAGACTAATCATTTTTAAACGTGATAGTTAGAGAGGTAAATTGTATAAAATTTGAAGTCAACTAGTAGTCTAGAAATTCAACAAAATATTTCATTCAGTTTTTTATTCCATTATTACACACCGACAATTCTGCTGTGATGTTTCAAAAAGATTCTCTAGTTTTATTCAATGAGAAAGCCAGATTTTCTTGTAAAACCCAGCCTGTAGATTGAATTTCTCAATCTGTTGACTTTATCTTGAGATGAATTTGTATTAGGAAAGAGTACAAAGAACCCTCAACCCATTGCCGTCGACAGAGACGCTTTTCTGCTTAAGGTTTACTGATTGCTTGCATTTCCTATTCTTGTAACATCGGATATGCAAGCAACCTGTCTATATCCTGTTATCCTGTTAAAAACCGGTCTATATATTTATATATTTATTTATTATTATTATTATTTTTTTTTGCATAAGTGAAAGTCATCTTTCTCCAGTGAAAATGTCTTGTTCATTACTTGTTTCATTTTCATAGTTCAAAGTTCATAGTTTTGTAAACATTTTCATTTTCATAGTTCAAATTTCAAAAATCAAAAAACTGCAATTGAGAGAGAGAGAGAGACAGAATAAGGCTGTGTTCTTACCCACCCGCCTGCGCCACCACCGTTCCTGTCGTCTATTGCCACCACCTACGTTTGATGGTCTCGACTGCCGGCTGGCTGCTGCTTGCTGTAGAGAGAGAAAGAGAGAACCACAGAGACTGTAAATGGAAGGAATATGGTACCGAGAGAGGGAGAGATAGAGGAGAGGGGAGGGAGAGAGACGTTAGCCTTAGGCTGCTGCTGTTTCATCAGACGGTGAGATGTTGGGTTTTTTTATTATTTCTCTTCTTTTGGGCTTGAAAATTTGGCCTATTAAGCCTTTAAAAAGCCAAAAAAAGCCCAACCCACAACCCGACCCGACCTAACCCTAACCAACCCATCATCAGTTTGTGTCAGGTTCCCAGGCCCAGGGGGTTGGGCTCGGTTTGGGAAACCCCAAACCGACTGGAAGTCTGGTCTGGTTTAGGTTGGGGTCGAACCTACCCGATGCCCACCCCTCAGGAGCGGCCATTCTAGTCAAGAATTCCACATGTATCTTATTATGAATTCATTAATCGTAATTATTGTCAAGTTGAATGAATTTCATTTAAAACTGATTCTCGAGATGCCAACAAGGTTAAAATCTGAAAAACATTAAGATATAAAACTTCAAAGTTGTCCCTTTGGGAACATCCAGTAAAATTGTAACAATACATAGCAAATTAGCATGGCATCCATGCAAGGATGACAAGCACACAAATCGAGAAATGATCCAAAATGTTTTATACCCATAATATGTCTATGCTAACTTTGGATTTTCGAGTTAGGATAGTGATGGAGTAATTATGAAAGTCGACCTTTATCATATTTCCCAGTCGGTCAAGAATTTTATTTAGTATGTTAGTTTTTATTCCTTTTAGGTTTAGAATTTAATTATTAGGGAATTTTTCAAAAACCTTCCAGAGGTTTTGAAACAAAACTTCCTATCTTACGTCACGTGTGTAGATGCATGTCACATGTATTTTGTGCACGTTATGTGTATTTTAAATGCACGTGGCATGTATGCATACATGCCTCATGTGTGTTTTAAGTACACTGGCGTATTCATATCGGCCACACGGAGTGGGAGTTTTGAAAAGTGACCCTTAACTATTATTCCTTGTCATATTAGAATTTAATTATTATTTAACTCATTCCACAAATTAGTAATCCTATAAATAAGTCATTCTTGTGTTGGTTTAGAAGGCTAGATTTTGATTACTAAATAGAAACATTGAGAATATCACTTTGTTATTTCAAGTATTCGGTATTATAAGGAATTAACGATTATGTGAAGGTCATTATAATTCGGGTATTCGCAGAATTAATGCATTGTTTTTGAATATCCATTCTTTTCAAGCTTTCGCTATGTCAATTGGTATCAGAGCCCAGTCTACGCTCTGAGAAGATGACCCCGAGGAGACAATTGACTAACGATACTTTCCTGATAAAGCTTGTGGGAATGATGTTTAGATCCATCAACAGATCCATTTGTTGACACAACGAATGGCTTCATTGGAGAACCAGCAAGCCGAAATATAGGAGATGTTGACCAGTCAGCACTAGAAGGCCTTGGCGCGACACGCTGAGATATCGCCAATACCTGTAGTGATGCGTATGCAGTGACCACAAGTGGCGGCGCTGGTTGCAAGCGTGACAGTCGTGGCGGCAAGGAGTGTGCTCCTCCGATTGTGGAATCCTTTATTGATGATACAATTTTATATAAGTCAGACAATATGTTAAGTTTCTTCTCCAAATGCCAATTATGACTTTTAACTTATATTTAATATTTTCACGAGTTGCCACTTCAATAGTGAGTACCGCATTAGAAAAATATAGAATTACTTAATTCAAAAATTTTATTATATAAGACATAAAGGTAATAAATTTTGAAGTTAACAGCCAATAAAACAGAATAAATATGAAACTAAAATATTGTCAACGTTTAGGAAAAAATTAAATCAAAATTTGAATAAAATGAACCGAAAAGGCCAAAAAAGAAAGGACCAAGAAATAGTTGAACAAAATTATCCATGCAAATAAATACAAAAATAAAGGAAAATATAAAAATGAAGTAAATAATTATGCCTAAGATAAGAAGAATAGGTGTTAAACTAGCTTTCTTTTCGTTTTCTTTTTTTCTCTTTTTTCTTTTGAAGGAAAGTGTTAAACTAGTGTTTGATGAACCTCAACATTAAAAATCAAAAAATTTATTTCCTCAAAAACAAAAAAGGTGAAGAATTATGGTAAAAAATAGAGAATTAAATAAAATAATTGTAAATGATGAAATGTGCAAAAGGGGGGAAAAAGATAGTTCACTACAAAGTGATTGACCAGCTTTTCATAAATAAGGGAAGAAAGGGTGAAAGAAAAGAAGTTAAGAATTGAAAACATTACCTGCCCATAAAAACAATAGACTTTTTCACTAATGCCAACAAATGCCTAACTCATAGTCCCGCATATTCAATAATTTATATTATAATAATATATGGAAAGAAATTTCACTTTATAGGCTTTCTAAAATTACACCCCTGAGGCGGTCACCTCATCCACCTCACAAATGGGCAGGCCTTGAGATCGCCTCGTCCTGTTGTCCATCTCAGTTCTATAGTTTTAGCCTTATTTAACATGTTGAAATATTCTCTTTCAAAAAAAAAAAAAAGTTAAAATATTTTCAAATTTGAACATAAATAATAAATTAATAAACTCACTATATTAACACAAAAAAAAAAAAAATCAAAAGTGCATAGATGATTGGGGATAGCTGTCCTGGAATGTGGAAGACACATCATTCAATCATTAAAAGATACTATTTCTTTCTTTATTGACTATATCTTCTCATATCAGTTCACGAGTTATGTTATATGAACGAAAAGTTTGACAAATACAAAATACACTTAATAAGATTTTATTTTCATAACTTTACATCATTTTTAAAATGAACTTACATGTTTCACGTCAAAGTTTGCATCCACTTCTTAGGTACAAGCAAAATTATTCACAAGCTCATTGATCATTGCTGTTGTTTTTGTTATTTTTGTTACTCCCCCCATTTCGCAATTATATAGTCTTCTATTTTTTTCATCCATTCCAAATTATATTTCACTTTGCTTAATTAATTTACTAATTAATGTTTTTACATATATTTATTTATTATTGTACATTATAATCAATAAAACGAACAATTAAAGTGAAATAATAAATAAATGAAAAGAGATATTAGGAAATCTACTCTTAAATTGTACTTTCCTTGCGGCATTACTTAAGTTTTCTTTAATTTATGTGAAAAACAAAAGTAGAGTATTTTTGCGGGACAGAGGAAATATTGTTTATAAGAAGTACGGTAGAATAATTAATTATTTATCTGAGTAATTATTATTATTAATAAAACTTTTTTGGTTCAATAGGGTTGCAATTTGAGTTCTTAATTTTCACAAAGGAGAAATTAACTCCAAAACTTAATTAAGGCCAGCTGGTTCAACTAAAAGAATTATAAACCATTTCTAAAATAATTAGATTGGAACCATATTTGTGAGAAATATCCTACGAATCCATTAAAAAATTATCAAGTTAAATGATTTTGATCACTTAGGTGATCATCAAGATTCTTAAACAGTTAACTTGACAAACATTAAAGTAAAACTTGAAGACTTTTTTAAATTCAAGCGGACTTAATTACAAGAACTGAACCAAAGAAAATACGAAGTATATACATGACAAAACAGCGAGGCCCAGCTAATTTACAAAGCTTAAGTATGTATATGCAAGTTTTTTAAAATCCATGTACTTATCGGCGATTGTTAAAAAAAATAAAAAATAAAAAAATAAAATAAAAATAAAAAATGTTTTCTTAATTTCCGACTCACACAAAATGTTAAATGTCTATTTGTTAAATGACTATATCTTTTCATCTTACAATTAAATTTTACTATGAAAAAGCAATATATACTATTCTTGCATCTCCAACGGGGTAGGCCAAGTTTTGGGTGGTGTAGAGGAGAAAGGTAGAGCGAAAATTATTATTTTAATTGAATGTTGGTGGAAAGAGGTGTAAGAAAAAAAGAGATGGAAAAGTGAAAAAAAGGAGAGATTGATAAAAATTCAAAAATAATGATAAAATAGTAGTAAGAAAGTCTTGGATGAAGGTCTAGATTTAGGTCTTATACGGGATACGATTGAGGAAAAGCAAGGAAAAAGTGGTGTAAATGAGAGAAAAATGATTAAAATTAAAAGAAAATTTTAAAATAATGGGATCCAAGATTTTCTTGGGTCTCTCTCTCTCTCTCTCTCTCTCTCTTTTAGACCATGGAGGAAGAACTCATGCGTTGAAGATGCTCTAAATGTCACGAACAAGTAGAATCAAGTGAAAAAGGAGAAATTTAATTCGATTTTTTCTTTTTTTCGTTGGACCACGACACATACAATACAGAGACACCACACACTATCTAACAAAATCATAATCGGCAATTTTGTTAGATTTAATTTGAGATCTTGAATTCTACAAACGGAAATGTAAAGGCGCGGCAAAATTGACTCAATGAAATTCTCACATAACTAGATTTTTCACCCCGTGCAATTCACGGGTAAAAATCTAATGAAAAAGTCATACATTAAAAATAATTTAATAAACATTTAAATACTTGATGTCATAAAACAATATAAAAACTATGACATGGTACACATCAAAAAAATTTAAATAAAAAATTATTTGGGTCGGGTTCAATTTTCTTGTTAAACCCAATTAATTTTTAAAGTCAAATTAAAGTCTAAAGTCTTAAATGAACCAAATTAAATTAAATTATCAAAAGCCCAAATTTTGGCCCATTTTGTAGGCCCACTCTATGGCCAATGATGGTGGTCTATATAAACCCCATGAGTCTTAGGGTTTGGTGGTCCAGTCACAAAATTTTATGCAAAAGTATTTCAAGGAGAAATCAAAGAGAGCAAAATTCTCTCTAAGTCTAAGAGAATTAAATTCTCTTTAAGTTCTTGAAGATCAAAGTCTTCTTAAATTCTAAATCAAATTCCAAGTCAAGTTTCAAAGCAAATTCAAAGACAAAAAGCCAATAAATTCAAACGAGATCAAAATCTTCTTTAAATCAAATCAAATCAAAATTCAGAAATATACAAATCCCGAGGCTTAAGTCTCAAATTCCCCAAGTTTCAAGTCCAGATCTGGAGATCTATGAAAGAATAGTGTTCGAGTCTCAAATTAGTTGCAAATCGAAGATCAAGTAACATGGCACTTTGTCTTCGAAGTTGGAATCGTTAATCAAAGGAGTTTTGCAACCTAGCAATCCACTTGAATTTTTATTAAATTTAATTTGTAACGAATTTCTGTATTATTAATTTTAATATGAATGAAATTTATTTGCTACAAATTTCTTAACATGCCCAGTATGACAGTCTTGCCTTTCAACTTTCAATTCCATAAAATTCATCAATTTCAAGTACCAAAATCGCAATGACAAGCGACAAAAGAAAGGAAATTGTGAATCCTCCTGAGGAGACACTTGCTGACCTTTTCCACTTAACACGAGCCCGGACAAAAACCGGGGAAACTCAATTGGTTTCTCCATTGAGAAAGTTCTCATAAAAGGGCTCTAAGTCCCTCAAAATCAAAAGGAGGTCAAGATCAACCTCAAAATCTCAAGATACAGGAAAAAGTCCCCGTTCTGATTCCGTTTCAAGCAACAGATCGGTTTCTAGGTATATTCGGTCAAACTCACCTCCACGAAAATGGGGTGACTATAGTACTTCTGATAACTCTCTGGAGCCAGTAATGGTCATAGAAGTGAACCCAAGCTCAAATGACCAAATGCAGCAAATGACTTTCGCCATTAAAAAATTGACTAAGTCCTTGAAAGAGAATGACACTCAAATTGCAACATTAATGCAAAAGATGGAGTTTCAAAACTCAGGTGCAGAAATTAGCCTAGAAAAGACAGGTTCTTCTAAAAGTGCTCACCTAAAGATGCAAAAGCAACAACAAAAACAAGACCAACATGACAGGGCTGTGGTGCAAAACTTTTGCGTGATACCACTCATGTGTCTGTTAGCTCTTTATCTGTTCAACAACTTCAGCATATGATTGCTGACACTATTCGAGCCCAATATGGTGGCTCACTGCAATCTTTGATGGTATATGCCAAACCATAAACTTGTTGAATTGATGAAATGAGGATGCCACTCGGCAATCAACTTCCAAAATTTCAGTGTTTTGATGGAAAAGGCAACCAAAAGCAATATGTTGCCCATTTTATTGAGACTTGCAATAACGTTGGTACCTATAATGACACTATGACCAAATAATTTGTTCGCTCCCTTAAAAGTACAGCGTTGGAATGTACACTGATTCCCAGTAGGTTCAATTGATAGTTGGGATCAATTAAAGCGTGAATTTCTTACACGCTTCTACAGCACTCGGTGAACGGTTAGTCTACCGAAACTAGCTAGGAAAACAAAGCAAAAAAGAGCCAATGGTGGAGTATATTGAGCACTGGAGAAATCTAGTGCTAAACTGCAACGAGCGCATAAGTGAATCATCCTCTATTGACATGTGTGTCCAAGACATGCATTGGGGATTACTTTACAATCTTAAGGCAAATATGCCGCACTCGTTTGAAGAGTTAGCAACACTGCTCATGACTTGGAACTCCAAATCGCAAGGTATGTAAGTTATTGGCCAAGCGATCCGCGTGAGAAAAAAGGAGTACAAAAAAGATGTGAAAAAGAAGACAAAGCCAAGGAGGCTATGGCAGTCTCAACAGCTTCAGCAAGGATCGCTTTCAAAAAATCAAACCCTGACTCAAGTTCAAAGCTAAAGCTAGAGTATAAACCGGTTTATAAACCAAATAAAAGCCAAAGCCAAAAGAATAGTTTTCTAACTTTAAAAGAGTTGGCTGAGAAGGAATAGCCATTCTCAGATACTGAGGTCTCAGGGATCTTAGATCAGCTTCTTGAGCAAAAAATAATTGAATTACTGGTAGCAAAGAGACCTGAAGAAGTTGATAAAGTCGATAATCCTAAATATTGAAGGTTCCATCGAATTATCAGTCATCTGATAAAGAAGTGCTTTGTATTAAAAGATCTTATTGTTCGTTTAGACAAAGAAAGTAAGATCAAATTGGAAACATGTGAAAAATTACCTGCAAATTGCTCTATGGTTTCTTTTGGGTCATTCGAAGCAAATCTCAATATCAGAGGAGCAACCCTCTCTTCCATTGACTTATGGTTCAGAAAACTTTGTTACTGAACTGGTGGAGTTTGGACGATATCTTCCTGAAGGTGCTCGACAGGTAGAACTCAAAGTAGATGGAGACGTTACAATCATCTATATCCACCGTGTGATGGAAATACTATGTCCTTATCTTCTACCATTTTACGAGACCATGACAGCTGATATGGATATCTGGGATTCTGGTTCTGAAATGAAAGATGAGATTGGAGATGGGTGGTCTACTTTCATAAGCAAAAAGGAAAAATATAATAATCTAAAGGAGACAAGAAGCATATTACATCTCTCTCATTCTGCAATATCAATACCGGGGGCAAAAAGTCTTGATGTTCAAACCGTCGAAGAGACATCATCAGATGATAGTCAGGGGACATGGACAGTCGTCACAAGATGATGCAAAAAAAAAAAGTCAAGGTTTGCAAGGCCTTGTATTAGAAATGAAAATCCAAGGCCGAGAAGTCATCGAAAGAAGAAATCTTGTGCTAAAACACGGGTATCCAAAATGCCACAAAAGGTTCTAACTCCTGTAACCTTAGGGGAATATTTTCCCAAAGGTTTCTTTGATAGAGAACATTTCTCTTCCAATATCAAAATCGACAAAGACTGTCTCATGACTCAACAACACTCCTTCAAATACGAGTTTGACAAAAATTTTGCATTTGTCATTTGATGATCGTATGGCCTTGGTTGCAGTCTTGATTGATCTGGAGGAGTATCGATGAAAGGTGTTCAAATCTGCAGCTCACCAAGATTGCATGGTTACTATCACCTTCAGTGACGATAACCTACAAATGGGTTTTCGTTTACATAACAAGCCACTATACGTTAGTGGTTATGTGCGAGATTGCAAAATTTGTCGCGTAATGGTTGATTGTAGGTCAGCCATAAATATCATATCGATCCATACAATGAAGAAGATTGGACTAAGTGAACACAATTTGGCCAAAAGTAAAATCATGATTCAAGGATTCAACCAGAAGGGTCAAGAAGCTATTGGAATGATCCGTCTGAAGATGCAAATGGGAGAGTTAACCTCAGCAGCATTCTTCCATATCAGTGATGCTAAAACATTATATGAGTTATTACTCAGACGTCTTTGGCTACATGAGACTGGAGTAGTAGCTTCTACATGGCATCAATGCTTCAAATATTGCCAAGACGGAGAAGTAAAATGTGTAATGGTTGAAACAAAGCCATTTACTAAAGAGGAAGCTTATTTTGTAGATGCTAAATTCTACCTGGAAAATGAAGAGTTGCGTTTGGCAGGATTGTCTGCTTCAGGATATGAAGTTAAAGAAAATGTAGAATTTGGCTATCAGCCTCGTATAGGAAAGTCAAAGATTTTTGAAGGAGAGTCTTCTAAGACTTCTCATGTTTCATCATCAGATCCCAAAGGATTGACTTTTCCAGTGCCTCGCATCCTAAAGTTAGTTCTACCCCATGAATTTGTCAAAAATTCAAAGGTTGATAACACTGTAATAAATGTGCCAAATATATGCAAGCTGACAATTTCTGGATCATCCAAAAAGGATATCTCCAGTTCAAAGGCACCCGAAGAACCAAAGTAGATACTTAGAAGATGTTACATTCCTCAGGCTCAAAAATTGCTCGAAAATACTGGATATGGAAAGGTGGAGCCCCGAAAATTAGGTGATCTGGATGCTGTCCTTTCTAGTGGTCATATTGCTTCAAATAGGAGGTATGGGTTAGGGTATAACCCAACAAGCTAACGTCAAGAAGGCTTCTGCAAATCCATTTATGATCCAAATCTTTGAAGTTCAGGATGAGGAGAAGAAGGAAGAACAAACTTCAATCTTCGAACGAATTCAAAATGAAAAACCCAGAGTCTCTGTGTTTGAGAGTCTAAATGACAAACCCTCAGCTTTATCAAAATCAAAAGGTAAATCATTTGTCTTCCAAAGGCTAGGTGATTATCCTTCTACATCTAAGCAAAATGACGGCAATGCATCTGCTAAGCCAAAGCCTTTACAAAGACAATCTGCATTCTCTAGACTTGGAGTCAAAACTTCTAATCGAAATGTAAAGCCTCAACAATCAAGAAGAAGGCGGAAAAATAAAAAAAGTTGATTTCATATGGGAAGGCAATAATGATCACGAGACTTTCTGAGTCAGTCCTGTCACTTTTGAGGAAGCTTCAAATTTAGAAACTAAGTCTAACTTTACTACAGCGGATGGAGATGAACTAGCTCCACAAACATTTGAGGAGGGAGGACAGACTACAATAGACGATGTAAAACAATTAAACTTGGGAACGGAAGAAGATTCGAGGCCAATTTATATAAGTATGCCTTCTTTAGTCTTGAAGAAGAGGCTGAATACTTCAAATTATTGCAGGAGTATAAAGATGTCTTTGCATGGTCCTATAAGGAAATGCCAGGGTTAAATCCTAAGATTGCAGTACATCACCTTGCAGTAAGGCATGGTATCCGTCCAATCAAACAACCTCAGAGGAGGTTCTGACTGTAACTGATTCCTCAAATAGAAACTAAGGTTAATAAGTTAATTGAGGCAAGGTTTATCTGTGAAGTTAAATACCCAACTTGGATAGCAAATATTGTTCCGGTTAGAAAGAAGAATGGACAATTGCATATATATGTCGAATTTTGGGACATAAACCAAGCATACCCGAAGGATGGCTTTCCCCTACCAATAACAAAGCTGATGGTGGATGCAACTACAGGGTTCGAGGCCTTATAATTTATGGATGTATTCTCTGGATACAACTAAATTCGTATGAACCCAAAAGATGAAGAGCTTACAGCATTCCGAACACCAAAAGGTATATATTGTTACAAAGTATGCCTTTTGGGCTGAAAAAATACAAGTGCTACATATCAACGGGCAATGCAAAAGATTTTTGATGACATGATGCGCAAGCAAGTGGAATGCTATGTGGAGGACTTAGTTGTTAAATCAAAATAGATGGCTGATCATCTCAAATATTGGAGGTCGGTATTTGAAAAACTTAGACGATATCAGCTAAAAATGAATCCACCTAAGTGCGCCTTTGGTGTCACTTCTGGGAAATTTCTCAGTTTCATCATCCGCCATAGAGGAATCGAGATTGATCAATCAAAGATTGATGCTACAATGAACATTCCAGAACCAAGAAATATACATAAGTTGAAGAGTCTTCAAGAAAAATTGCATATATCTAAAGGTTTATATCCAACCTTGCTGGAAGATGCATCCTTTCAATAGGTTCTTAAAAAAATGTGTCATTTCAATGGGACGAAGCATTAAAAATGCATTTCAAAGTATCAAACGATACTTGTCTCGTCCGCCAGTACTTATGGCTCCAATTCCAGGAAAGCCATTAACTCTCTATATGGCCGCCCAAGAACATTCCTTAGGTGCACTTTTAGTTCAAATGAACAATAAAGGAAAAGAGAATGCACTCTATTACTTGAGTTGGACATTGACATGTGCTAAATTAAACTACTCACTGATTGAAAAGATGTGTCTCACTTTAATTTTTGCAGCAAAAAAATTAAGGCATTACATGCTTGCACATACTATCAATTTGGTTTCCAGAGTAGACCCATTAAAGCATGTCACATCGAGGCCTATCCTTTCAGGAAGGATTGGACAATGGGCTTTCTTATTATCAGAGTTTGATATCAAGTTTACTCGTCAAAAGGCTGTCAAAAAACAAGCTTTGGCAGATTCTTTGCTGTTATCCAATTCCAGCTGAATGGGAATTTCCTAAGGACATGGCAGAAGAAGTCCTCTACACTGAGGTTATTCCCTCATGGAATCTTTTCTTTGATGGGACACCCTGAAGATATGGTACTAGGGCAAGAGTTATGTTTGTAACTCCTCAAGATCAAGTCATGCCTTATTCGTTTAGCTTGATAGAGGCTTGCTTAAACAATATGGCAGAATATCAAGCACTCATCATTGGCTTGGAAGCGGCACTGGATATGAAGGTTAAACAACTCGACGTTTTTGGAGACTCTTTATTGATAATCAATCAACTCACGTCTGAATATGAGGTCCGAAAACCATAGTTGAAGCCCTACCATAAGTATGCATCAACATTAGTGAAACGATTTGATTCAATCAAAATCAAATTCGTTCCAAGAATGAAAACAAAGAAGTAGATGCTTTGGCCAACTTAGGAGCTGTCTTAGCCAGGTCAGAGGAGGATTCCATACATACAATTTTGATTGCTCAAAAATGGGTGATTCCACCATTGCAACTTGAAGACTTGGAAGAAAATAATAGGTTGAAGTTATCAATAAGGAAAATGAAGACTGGAGATAGCCTATTATTGATTATCTTTAACACCAAAAAGTACATGATGATCCACGCCGGAGATCAGAAATTAGGAGACGAGTAGCCTGATTTGTCTTTTTTAAAGATACTCTTTAGACGTGTGCTCTTCCGATCTTTTTCCTTAGATGCTTAAATTCTGAGGAAGCACTTCATATTTTGGCAGAAGCTCACTCTAGAATATGCGGAGCCCACCAATCTGGACCAAAAATCTACTTTCGGATAAAAAAGATGGGATATTACTGGCCAACCGTGGTACAGAATTCTATGGACTACGCAAAGAAATGTGAAGCTTGCTAAGTCCATGCAAATTTTATTCATCAACCTCCTGATTCATTGTATCCAACAATAGCTTCTTGGTCATTCGATACATGGGGTTTTGATGTTATTGGGCCAATAACTCCGAAGTCTTTAGCCGAACATTTATATATCTTCGCTGCAACTGATTACTTCTCTAAATGGGCAGAAGCCACTCCGTTGAGGGAAGTAAAGAAGGAAAATGTGGCGGACTTCATTCGCACTCAACTCATTTATCACTATGGAGTTCCAAAGCACATCGTCATTGATAACAAAAAAGCGTTTTGCAATAGCTGCGTAAATAATTTGTGTGCCAAGTTTGGTTTCCGATAGTACAATTCATCTATGTACAATGCGGCAGCTAATGGCTGGCTAAGGCTTTTAACAAAACCTTGTGCATTCTGTTCAAAAAAGTTGTTTCAAAATCTAAAAGAGATTGACACGAAAGAACTAGAGAGGCCCTGTGGACATATCGTACAACTTATCGGACTCCAACACAAGCTATTCCTTATGCTTTAGTATATGGAGTAGAAGTTATGTTACCATTTGAGTGTCAAATTCCATCTCTTCAGATTACCATTCAAGGGGATTGATTACTGAAGAAAATGCCCGTCTTCGACTTAAGGAGCTAGAAGTCTTGGATGAAAAGAGACTAGGGGCACAGATGCATCTTGAATGCAATCAAGCTCGGATGACGAAGGCCTATAACAAAAGAGTGAGGACCATATCATTTCAAGTTGGAGATCGAGTGCTCTCTTTTCAAAGACCAATTATCATCTCCAGAAAAACATGGGACAAATTCCAACCTAAGTGGGATGGTCCGTTCATCGTCACTCATGTCTTCATAAATGAAACATATAAGATTATCGACAATGATGGATTGCAAATTGAGCCAATCAATGGAAAATTCTTGAAGCGTTTTACGCTTAAGATTTTATTCTTGTTGTAAAAAAAATCCCATTGTCCCGTACTCCTGGCCAGCAAGAGGATAAACTATGAACGGCTCAAAAAAAATCCCAAGTTCAATTGGAAAAAAAAGTCTTGTAAATGAACTACGTAGGCAGCTTGGATAAAAAAAAGGTCTTGTTAATCCAAGTTCAGTCAAATATAAAAAAAAAAAAATTGTTCTCTAACTACTTAGTGTACGGTGTGAAATAAAAGAAAGAATTTCATTGATACTGTAATGAAAAGTAATTCAAGTTTTACATGTTCAAAATTAAAAAAATGCAAACGAGAAAATTGCAAGTACAAAGAATCAAATTTTGGCTGCCAAACCTAAGAATTCTTCTGCAAGGACATTTTGCTCCTTCTCAATTGTCTTTTCTTCGTTGGCATTCCTAGTTGGCCTTTGCCTTAAAGGAGCTAGTGCATTTTCATTTTTGTCAAGCTCTTCAGAATTGATTTGGAGTTCCATGCGGAGCTAATCAATCTTGGGATTCAAAGTAGAAGCAATTATCTGTTTTGCTTCTAATCGAACTTCCAATTCCTTTACTTACTTTACCTTTTCTGCTGCTAGAAGACTTCTTATTATTTGTTGTCTTCTGGATATATGAGCATCAATCATCTGCATAAAGGCGTCCACATGATTAAGGAAGGGTTGTGGATCATTGTGGGATGAACCAGAAACGACTTTAGCAATAGCCTGAGCATTATCATTCCATAAGTGGGAAAACCGTACAAATCATCCTTCAAAGCTTCTTTGAGCTTATTCTGAACGTAAAAGATTGAGGTTTCTCGAAATGCCTCTTTCAAAAGAAGATTGTCCTTGGCAGCCTCTGATGGAAGGTCAGACATGGAAGAACTCATTGGTATGACCTCACTAGCGGTTGAAGGTAAGAAAGAAACCACAGTGGTGTTCTTTGAGATGGATGCCACTAAAGTCTCTTGAGGCACTTGAGGGGTGTTAACTCATAAATTCCCGGAGTTCACTTCAACCTCACCATCAGAAATATTCTCCGCATCTGGGTTAAGGGATAGAATGCCTCATCCGATGCTGCTTAGATAATCACAAGGAGGATCCTTAAAGGGATCTATCCGTTTAATTCCTTTAAGTGCATCAATTATTTTCGGGACATCTGCTCAATCTTTCGAAGATGCCTTTCCCCCAAGAAGTCCTAAATAACCAGGAATTGTCAGAAAAGCTGAAAAAAAATCAATTTGGAGAAGTCTAGACCTTTGTCCTCAACATTAAATATCTTGGACTTTAGAAAGATTAATTTATAATTATCAAAGATCTCTCAAATTTGCAAGGTTTAAACCTTAGTTTGACACAATGTCTCAAACATCAAAAGGAATGATCCTTAATTACCAAATTAATTTCTTAAAGTTTTGAGAGATTTAAGCCTTAGTCTTTGACATAAGTCTTAGACTTTGAAAGATCTAAATCACGATATTACACTGACACTTCTTTAATTATTAAGTTCAAGTGGAAAACAAGAAAGGATTTAAACCTTAACCTTCGACATAGTCTTAGATTTTGAAGGTCTAAAACCTTATAAAAAAGAGACAAAAAGGTGTTTGATGTCTTTAAGGAAAAAAGAAGAGAAAAAAGTTTGCTTACCATTGGCAATGTCTTTAAAAAGAAAAGGAAAAGGAAAAAAAACAGAACAAAGGTTGGGTAATTCACATCCCTGTCCTTGGAAAAAAAGAAGAGAAAAAAGGGAAAAAAAGTTGGGCAATTCATGTCCCTGTCTCTCGATCGGCAAAAAAAAAGTGTGGGCAATTGACGTCCTGCATGGAAAAACGGGCCAATTAATGTCCCTAGGAAGTAAGAGAAAAATGAGAAAGGGAAAAGATTTACTAAATCTTAACTTGCATATATAGGATCATTAAAGAAAAAAAAGAAGGGAATTCGTTTGTCTACTGATGTTTTAAGAAGAGGAATCGAAGAATGGAGTTAAGCTAAAAAAAAAAAAAGCTTAGTTGAATAGGCTTTGTGGAAGAAGAGACAAAATTTTGCCTCGGAAAATTGACTTCGTTTCTTGGTGAATAGAAGGCAAGTTGGTGAATGAAAATACCAGCTCTATATAATGCTTGAGCAGGCCAGCTCTTAGGCCTGAAGTAGGTCTCTTCATTGAAGAATTTTGAATTAGGTTGATCTCTTTATCCAAGTAAAAGTCTGTTGGTTAAAAAGAAAATAGGAAAAAAATAGAAGCGAGGTTGAAATCCGGACTTGTTTTTTTCAGCCGAGAAGGAAAAAAATTTTTTTTTCAAACAAGGATAATGATTAAGTTATTAAAATAAGTTTGATTGAAATTAAAGAAAAAAACGTGGTTGGTTCGGAAAGAATGATGATTGAGTTAATAAAAGCAAAAAAAAAAAAAAAACCAAAAAAAAGAAGAAAAATGGTTGACGTGGTTTCTTGGTTTAAAATGGGAAGCTTGATTGAGTTCCAAAGAAAAAACGACGAGTTGGAAAGAAAAGAAAAATCCTGTGAAAAAAAAGGAAAAAAGAAAAAAGGAAAAAGAGTTTGGTTGAAACTCAAATTAAGTTATCATACTTGGATTGAAGTTGGAATTTTTTACTCCGCTTAAAGTCCCAATGTTCTTAGACGTGTTATCTATGCAAGTTCAAATTCAAATTGTATTTCAAAGCCAAGATTTATCCATTTATTTGTTATGAAAAGATAAATCTTGGGGGCATTTGTAGATATCAAAAAAAAATTTAAATAAAAAATTATTTAGGCCGGGTTTAATTTTCTTGTTAAACCCAATTAATTTTTTAAGTCAAATTAAAGTCTAAAATCTTAAATGGACCAAATTAAATTAAATGATCAAAAGCCCAAATGTTGGCCTATTTTATAGGCCCCACTCTATGGCACATGATGGTCTATATAAACCACATTAGTCCTAGGGTTTGAGGGTCCAGTCACAAACTTTTCTTTATAAGTATTTCAAGGAGAAATCCAAAAGAGCAAAATTCTCTCAAAGTCGAAGAGAATTAAATTCTCTTTAAGTCCAAGAAGATCAAAGTCTTCTTAAATTCAAAATCAAATTCCAAGCCAAGTTTCAAAGTAAATTCAAAGGCAAAAAGCCAAGAAATTCAAAGGAGATCAAAATCTTCTTTAAATCAAATCAAATCCAAATTCAGAAATCTACAAATCCCGAGGCTTAAGTCTCAAGTTCCCTGAGTTTCAAGTCCATATCTAGAGATCTACAAAAGTAGAGGCTTCAAGTCTCAAATTAATTACAAATCGGAGATCAAGTCATGTGGCATTTCGTCTTCAAAATTAAAATCGTTAATCAGAGGAATTTGCAACCTAGCACATTACAAGAGCGTCAATCCACTTGAATTTTTATTAAATTTAATTTGTAACGAATTTCTGTATTATTAATTTTAATAAGAACGAAATTTGTTTGCTATAGACATTTACAAATGTAATTTGTATTGTAAAAAGAAGTATTGGATCAAATGGTATCAGAATCTTTCTTATAATAAAAAATTTGTCACTTACATCTAATCCAGATATAATTTTTACCTAAATGATGCGATCTCCATATCTTGGTAATATAAGTCTCGTGCCACTACACAATGTAGTCAAATGAAAACAATTCCATAACAATATACCCTGAGTACTATCTTTAACTTCAAATTATGGCCGAAAGTTCTAGAGTATCTTATCTCATTCAAGAATTTGCATTTTTAAAAATTTCAGTGGAAGTTGTTATTAGAATATGATGAAATGATAGCATGACTATCTCTGTGAAGCTTGGCAATTGGTTAAAATTTATTTAAAATTATATGTCAAGATAGAAGTTAAATACTTTGTGAATCCTAAAATTCTTCTTCTATTTTTCCTCTTCAGTAAAATGTGTCATTTAGAGTAATCATTTTCTTATTATTTGATACTATAATTTGATGATAAGGTAGTAATATAACGTTAACAAAGTGACCTTGTAATTACGTATAGCTTTAGTGATATAACTGTTGATAATTAAAGTGGAGATATCTAATTCCTGTGAATTTATACATTTGCAAGTAAAATAAAAATTTGACACAATTAATATTGTTATACTTTATGTTTCTTTTTTCCTTATTGACACCGGAAACAAAAAAGTATCTCGAATAATTGATCACTTTGATAATAAATTTTGATAGCAGAATTTGGGTTGCGAAGAGAGCTAGTAAGAATATTGAAATATAATGCAGTCAAGTAGATTGAGCTCATACAGAAAAACTCAAAAAATATTCACATGGCACAACTCATTTTATTCGTGTATCCATTTTTACATGATTGCATTGTAGTATTGTAAAGAAAATAATATCATATTTTATATTCTACCCGTGCCGACTTTAGATGAAAAGTTGAAAATGAAAATAAAGTATAACTGTCACTAAATACAATAATATAACTATCACTAAATACAACAAACGAAGTCTCTTAAAAGACGAGATACCAATAGACCAAAAAATATCATACAACACCAATGTCATTGCTAGTGGTGGAATCGAAAGAAGTCTCACACAATCGCTGCACAGATACGTGCTATCGAATTTGTATAACAAAATCAGTAAATATACAATTTTGATTTAGTATTTGGTGCGTTAAATTAACGTTTTATTGATAACATATTAATAGTTACTTATTTATGTATTTGTGCTTTTATGTTCTCCAGTAAAATAAAATGAAAAAAAAACAAATGAATTATGTATATAAGCTATGCCGTTCAAAAGTAAAAAAATAAGAAAAAAGGAATTATGTCTTCAGAATATATCTTCTTCTCGTGCTCTTGGTCTATTTGGTACGACCATGTTTTTTTAATTTTTTCAATACAAATCAATTATGTATATAAATTATGTCTTTCTAATTATATATATATATATATATTCTCTTTATTGGAAAGGTTATCACCAAATATCCCCTAGAATATTAGAAGCCATATACGGGTTGGAGAAGTAATATCAAGACACATCAAACTTGTTTTAGATTATTATGACTACTAATAAGAGTCAATGTTAATTTATATAATTTAATTGCTCGTTGTTATGACTACTTATAAGAGTCAAGATTAACATCTTTTCGAGTATTCCTTAAAAAGTCAATATTCAATTGTGGGTAGTTCTACATAGCAGTGTCTAAAGTTGTGAATCATGTTGATATGAAAATACTTAGATGTGATAAGAAATTAAGAATGAGAAGCCAATTAATAAAGCAACAAATGTTGTGTATAATGGGGTTTTCCAAAATTTTTAATAATATTAATAAAATATTTATTTTTGTTATCTTCAAATGTTACTTTGCTCCTATGTTATTTAATTTCTTTACATTATACTTTGTCAATAAGATTTGACCGTGCAACACACGTGAGCAAATACTTGTTAGTCAATGAATAAAGATTTGAAAGGAGGAAAAGAAAGAAAAAAAAGTGAAATCGAAGGACTTGAATTGGTTGGGGCGTTAACTTTTTAAATAATTCTACTTGAACATAAAATAAAAGAGAATAAAAAGTGTGACAAAATAGACATTTGGCATATGCAATTACTGTTGATTTAAAAATAATATGATATGTTGAAAAAATTGTGTAATATGTCAATTTTGTTAAACTTTTTATTTACCTTCTTGTTCAAATAGCAGAACTCTAATATTTTATGTACATCCAAATGTAAACTCAATAAAAATTTGACCTTTTGAAAAATTAAGTACTCATATTTTGCTTTAAAACATTTTAATTTAGTAATATATGTAATTTTGATGATGATGAGGATGAATGAAAAACACGTAGCTCCTATTGGTAATTGTGACTGATATTAATATCATCATCATCATATTGTTATTGTTATTGCTGTTGTAGAATTGTAAAGGAATTGTTGAGAAGGAAATTAAAACATTGATCAAATATGTAGGAAGTCTACTTAGATGATATTATACCATATGAGTCTTGACTAATAGTATATTAACTTGCATAAAGGAATCCCTACAAAAAAAAAAAAAAACCAGAATCTTGCTCATGAAAAGTACCTATTGGCCTTACTTTGACCATATCTTTATCGTGTATAATATGGTTCTCTACTTTTATTTTTATTCTTATTATTAAATAATTTTGTAGGTGATATATCGTCATCAATGCGCTTGCAATTTGAGTTCTTAATTCCCAGGAAAGAGAAATATTAGCCGGTCCAGCTATAGAAATAAGGCCTAGTTTCTTACGGAGCCCGGTCTCTAATCACTGACTTATCACCTAACACACACCACATGACAACATCTCATTGTGTAAAAATTTTTAAATTTTGACTCTAAAGATTAATTATGGTTCAGCTAAAAGAATTATGAACTGTTTCAGTATCCGAAGAGGTCACTAGATTTTTTATAGAAACGGGTTGGGATCTGAATTTAGAGCCCGACCACGAATTACAAGGCGTCACGTCATCTGACACAGATGACGTGGCCCCTCTGTAATTAGTGATCGAGCTCTAAACTCAGAACCCAATCTATTTTTATAGCTGGACCAAAGATGTCACCCTAGTTTTTAGATACTTTAGCTTATGCAAAGATGTCATTTTTTTGAACCAACCAAGCTTAATTAATTCAGTATGCGAATTTTTCAGAACATGTGTTGTTAATTCATTATCCACGTACGTGGTAAAATGTTAGTAGCTAGTAGAATCAATTGCGAGAAAATAGAAACTTCTAGTTTTTAATTTCTACGATAGTAGGGTGACAAATTTGACTTCACGAAGTTCCCCCATAATTAATTCCCGAGAAATATAAAACTTGTCCTACACTCAACTTGTTAGAAATTATTATTGAAAACTCCCGCAATAACGCTTAGTTGCGTGTATAATATGGATTTCTTATTTGTAAACTCGCGCAAGTCAATCGAGAAAATGACGTGAATTGTGTGATACTGATAATCAAACGATCATAAGATTATCTCAAAGTCTAAGTGACAAGACAAAAAAGGTTAAAATATAGAAGATTGACCACTAACATAATGTGAACTTTTTATTGAACAGTCAAATCATCCGTTTTACGAAATACTCTCACGCATAATTTTTCAACTATTGAGAATTAGACCAGCAACTCCCTTGCAAATTAAGACCGAATGAGATAGATCGTTAAATATAGAGATAGATAGACCACCAACATAACGTGAACTATCTTCATTGAACGGTTGGACCATCGTTCTATGAAATACTCCAGCTTGCATAATTTTTTAATTATTTGTAATGGGACCAGCAGCAATCTCTCTTGAAAATAATGAATTAACGAGATAGATCATATAAGAAGTAATAAATAGGTCGAATTCCACTCTATGAGCAGTTACATCTTGTGAGATTAAGTAATAATTATAAGCAATTGCTTTCATTTTTAGGCTCAGCCATACATGCCATAATGATTCATTAAAGTATTATATAAATAGAAGATAGTATGGGGATAGGAGATACTGCATACTGAAATCAATCTGGCTTCTCTTCTTGCAATGGCTTCTGTGAGCAGCTCTTCATATTCTTCTTCTCCTCCTTCGAATTCACCCCATTTTTCTCCCCCATTCTTCCCCAAAACATCCCAACTTTCCATTCGCCCCAAAACCCAAAAACAGTCAAAAAAATTTTCATGCAAATTGTCCAAAGACGGTGACAATAAACCTGCAGAAGCCACCCCAAAAGATGCTGAGACTTCTTCTGGAAAGCTCGACCGGAGGAACCTCCTCCTCGGCCTAGGTGGGCTTTACAGTCTTGCTGCGAATAATCCGGCCACCTTTGCAGCCCCTGCATTGCCGGACTTCCAAGACTGTATTGATGCCACAAAACCCGACGGCTCATCCATCAATTGCTGCCCCCCGGCAACCTCGGATATTCCTCTATATGTTCCATCCAACACCAGCATCACGCGCACTAGAAAGCCGGCCCAGACATTCACCACTGATTCGAGCTACTATCGGAAATATAAGAAGGCCATCCAGAAAATGAAGAATCTCAAGTCTACTGATCCAAGAAACTTTAGTCAACAAGCTAATGTCCATTGCGCCTATTGCGATGGAGGTTATACCCAACTGGGAAATCCAAACCTTTTATATGAAATCCATGGTTCTTGGCTTTTCTTCCCCTGGCACAGATGGTACTTGTATTTCTTTGAAAAAATTTGCGCAAATTTGATCGACGATGATACTTTTGCCCTACCCTTTTGGAACTGGGATGATGCCACGGGCATGAAAATACCTGACATCTACGTCCCAGAGAAATCGCCACTCTATGACATTTATCGCAACCCCGACCACCTGCCTCCGACTATAATCGATCTGGATTGGGCCGTGGGCGATCCAACAGTAGACGATGATATCCAGATCAAACGCAATCTTGTCTGGATGTACAAAAGAATGATTAGTCAATCCAAGACTCAAACTGATTTCTTTGGAGGACCTTACAGGGCTGGAGATGATATCGCTACACTAGATGCTGCAGGTGTGGTCGAGACCTCTCCACACAACAATGTACATATATGGACCGGTACCGTGACTGATCTTACCAACCCAATAGACATGGGTACTTTCTACTCGGCTGCTCGAGACCCGATTTTTTTCGCTCACCATGCGAATATTGATCGACTGTGGAACCTATGGCTCGGCCTTGGCGGAGCCAATTTGACTGACTCAGATTGGTTGGATTCGACGTTCATATTCTATAACGAGGAGGCGAAACCTGTGAAGGTGAGAATTGGGGATTGTTTAGACACCACAAAGCTTGGATACACATATGAAAATGTGCCCATTGCATGGCTCGATCAGAAGCCTACGGCCCGGGCTAAGGGGAAAAGTTTGCCTTCTGCACCCGACCCGAGTGAGGCTTTCCCAGCAACGATTGACAACGCCGTTAACGTAACTGTTAAGCGGCCGGAGAATTCGGGAACCGGATCAGCCGAGGAGATACTCGTCGTTGAGGGAATAGAGTTCGATAAAGGTACGTAATACGATGCGTGTCCACAAACTTTCTGGATTGGCAAATAGAATTCACTCAGATAACATAGCTTTATCACTATTTATATTTATGAAAGCTTAATTTTTAGATGAAAATAGTAAATAACACCATACTTGTGTTATATATTGATCGTGGTATTCATCGTGACTGAGTCGATTAATCTATGTTTTATATATTGTTAATAGGTGATTACTTGCAGTTCAACGTGTATATAAATGAAGATGAAGTGGACTCTTGCGGTCCAGAGTATAGTGAGTACTTGGGGAGTTTCAGCAATGTACCCCATGGCCACGGCATGAATGTCAAGAAGAATGTGCGTTTTAGAATTAGCGACGTGCTGAATGATTTAGAAGCCACTAGCTATGAGAGTGTGCTGGTGACTTTGGTTCCGAAGAGCGGTCCCATCAAAATAAATGGTGTTCACATTGAGTTTGAGTCCACTTCATGAATCAATTCTATTTCCCTGACCCTATTAATCTCATATCGAATAATTGCGAATAGGTTTTGTTATTGCAAATGAATGATCCTCAAAGTACATTTCTTCTATATACTGTCGAATGGTTGTAAACAGTATTTCTTTGATTAAAAATTATCTATTATTAGATGTTTGACAGTATCACGAAATCAGACAAATAGTGTGGCATAATATCAGACACTAATATGATTTGCGATTGTGATGATATATTCACATTAGTAGTTAATGTTATTTCACATAATTCTTTGGTGCCATTTTTCTTTGATAACCCCTTTAGATTGAATCTTGGCACTAGCGTGAATAATTAATTGAAAAAAAATATATTAAAATTTTTATCTCATCGTCACTCAAAGCAAATGTTTGAGAATAGAGACCATACCATAGGAAAGCATTGAGACTTTTAAAAAGCTAGCATTCCTATGTTGGACACATTAATTTCAGACAGAGCTCTCAAGAGTACTATTTCTGAAATTCAAAAAGTTTCTTTTCCATCTCCCCCCTTTTTGGTTGGGAAAATCAGAATTAAACTTTCTAGAAAACTTACAAAAATTTGCATAAAAGATAATTATATAATGAATAATGCTATATATCACCAGTGGTGCTTGGCACCAGTCTAGGTGGCATCCAATGTGACATTAAATGATAAGTGAAATTAAATGAATAAACAAATGACCCTACTTAATTCAACTTATCATTTAATGTCACCTTGATATAGTGCCAAGTACCAGTGGTGCTAAATAGCATTACTCTTGTGGAATCTAACTTGGTATTGTGTTTAATAAAGGGTAAATATCACATATGGTCCTCAATTTTTGCATTTTGTACTAGTTAGGTTCACGATCTCCATTTTCTAAACACCTTGTGTCCCTAAGTTTTAAAAGTTCACACGATAGTCCCTTGTTAACTGTATCCGTTCAAATTACCAATAAATCCAATCAAACTAACCTTCATAACCCTGTCTTCTCCTCCTCCTTTCTATGTCCCTCCTATTTTCTATCAATCTGCTATGGTCAGTCCATGTTCCGACATTGTCAGACATCATCGACGACAAGTGAAGCCCTTACAGTCACCCATGTCATCTCTTCAACTGTTAGCCGCTCTTTTTTTTCCATTTATTTTCTATTTACTCGTACACATTTTACACTACTAGAAATTCGTCAGAAACAGTCTTCACCGACGGAAAAATTCTATCAGAAAATCCGTAGACGATACCCTGCTCGGTAATACTTTCCGGCGGAAATTTTGTATCCGTCGGAAATTTCCAACTGAAATCAGAAAAATAATAAATGAAAATTTCTTTTCCAACTCGACCCATGAACTGACCAACTAGCAAATTAATTCCTTTCAATATTCATTGGCAAGATTTGAACCTTTGACTTGGGGGTTGGGGAGTGAGTTCCCAACCACCATGCTAGTGTGTATTAGGGAGTGAGTATCCTCTAGTAATTTTGTTATTATAAAAATCATGAATTTTCCTTTCTAAGCATTGGACTTTATATATTATTTATTATTTCATTAAACTTTATTATATTAAATATGTCATTTATGCTCTAAATTTATTTAATTGTGTCATTAATATATAATGTTTTGCCCCTAGTTTTCAAGAATGTGATCTATGTGATCTTTTTTAGGCTAATAAAATTAATAAAAAATTTTATTTAGAGCCATTGTTTTAAACATTAACCACAAAATAACCGATAAAGATTAAAGTTCTTTTGTTTTATATTTTTTGCATTGGGTAAAACCACATTAGCATTAAAATTTATTCATATTATATTTTTTTAACAAATGAAATGTCGAACATTATTCGAGTGCATAGAATCGACATTTTCATAAGACAAATGTACGGATCATACATGCTAATAGAGCAGAAAGAAATGATTATATATGTGTGCACATGCCGCACATATGTTCAGTAATAGTTGGAGGACGACACCTAACTACTCAATACTTTCTGAATTTCATAACTAAAATGATTGTTATGCATACCGAGATTCCATATTTGATGCTTATTTCTGTTCCATGCCAACTGGTGTCCTATGTGGAGATTGTTCGTATTTGTTGTTAATTTTTTTTTAATTTTAATTTTAATTTTTAATTACGAATAGGGTAAATTTCACATATCGTCCCCAACCTTTACACGTAGAATCGCCTGGGTCTCTAACTTTTTTTTAGTGCACTGGGTCCTCAACATTTCATAAATACACGCCACATGTCCCTGATGACAGAATCGATCCAAAATTTCTTTAAATAGTGGATAAAATTACCTTTACGCCCTTATCATTTAAATTAAAACAAAAAAAGAATTCAAAAATAAAAACAAAAAAGGAAAAAAAACTTTTGGTTGTGGGCCGGGGGAGCCCCATTTCCGACAGTGAACTTCACTGTCGGAAATGGCAGTTTTGGGAGGGTCTCCTCCATCTGCCTTTTCAGGGAGAAAAATGGGGGAGACTCCTTCCCTTTTCATTTGCCTTTTCAAGGGGGGAGACTCCCCCCTTTCACTGCCATTTTTGGCAGTGAATTCTTTGCGGGAAATGGCAGTGAAATGGGGGGAAGTCTCCTCTCTTTTTCTGCTTGAAAAGGCAGATGAAAGGGGGGGAGTCTCCCCCCTTTTTCTACCTTATATTTGATTTTATTATGCAATACTTTATATTTTCTATTTCATAAAATTTCGGCCTAACAAGCGTCCTGCTAAAAAAAAATTGACCACACTGGCAAAAAATCCTGATTGTGCCACTGATTAGTTTCATTATACACATGCTCAAACTGCATGTTAATAATCCGATCCTTTTAAAATTCCAAATTTTGTTTTGTTCGATTTAAAATTCCAAAATTTCGATATGAGCAATCTCCCAAAACAGGGGAAAAAAAAGAAAGAAATTCAGTCAATATATTATCAGGCAAGTCTACATTAAAAAAGATCTACTACCATGCGGTTGGTAGTGTTATGCTATCAGGTGCTTCTATGGCGCGCCAGATACGTGTCATTTGGCATGCCATGTCATACCTTATGATGTGGCATGTCAGATGACGAGTTATGATTTTGTGACATCAGGTGTCAGTATTATAGAGAGATCCGGTGTACGTGGCGCATTCCCCTCTATTAGTTTATATATGACCCCACATGTGAGCCCATGAAATTCGTGGAGGAGATTATGTCACATACACAAGGTATCTCCATATCAAAATTGATCATATGACACGTATCTGACACCCCACATAAGTGTCTTACAGTAAAATACCGTTAGACATATGACATTAGATCATTACTCAAGTGTACATTGTATAGAGTGATGTTCATTTGGGAGGTCACCCCCAGACCCCACCAAGAAAAAGTCGACAGCAATTCCTATACGGATGTTCTCAATCAAGGCATCATATAGGTAAAATTTCCTTCTTCCCACAGAAAGAGGAATGCGACGGTAATTATAACATTTCTTATATTATTATAGTTTAAATTCAGTTTGATTCACTAACGAACATTTTCAATTCGAGTAACTTTTCTTATATCAATTAAAAAAAATAACAAATATCCAAATTGTCAATAATGTCCAAGGTTTTAATTTGAATACAGCATAATTAATAATAATAATAATAATAATAAAGTAACCTTTTTTTTAAAAGTAGGATAAAGTACCAAAATTATTAATACCGTATGAGGCGTAATTGTTTACGACTAATAATAATTTAATAAAAATGTCAATGCGTGAGCTAACTAGTTAGAGGCGTAAAGATGAGCAGCTCGCCCGAAAAAGCCCGAAATCGTGGGCCGGCCTGGAATCGGCCAGTCCGAGTAGCGGCCATTGCCCGCTGTCAATTGGGCTGGCCTGTTCAAAGATGCCGGGCCAGTGATCTAACCGCCGGCCTGTGAAAAAAATTAAAAGCTACTGGTCGACTGGGCGGGCCGATTTAAAACTGCCTGCAACATCACTTGGCTGCAAGTACCCTTGCTTGGTCAACCCGCGGCCTACATGGGCCACACGGGTGGGCCAGGTCATTAGCCAAAAATCCTGGCCAGTCCGGCCCAGACTGGGAAGCCTGCACGTATGGCTTTTGGGCTTTGCGGGCCGTGTCAGGCTGCAAGGGTAGCGGGTTAGCCTAGCCCGCCCGTTTTGACACCTCTATCACCAGTTGGGATGCTTGGGCAAATTAAGTCAACAATAGCGATCAAAGCAGAGGGGAAGCAAAGACAATCCTGCTAAATATTTGTAAGAAATCATTCAAACAATGTTTTATAAAATAAAGTAAATTCACCGTCTTATTTTTAAATTATTTTTCTTCAATTACACAATGCTTAAGGGTAAAATTGTGAGTTCACCTATATTTTCCAAAAAAAAGTTATCTAAATAGTTACCTATAAATAGTATTTTCCAAGCGGAGAAGGTAATATAGGAACAATAATTTGCGGGTCGAATGCAGATAGAGAGAGGTGGGAACATGTTTCATCACCAAGGAAAGTTAGCTAAGAAGAGGAGATCAAGGAAGCAATTTCAAGTGGAAGTTATGGAAACGTTGCAAGCTAACAAAGGTTACAAGGCTTGGAAGTATAAAAAGGAAGAGTGAAGACTTGGAAAATAGCAGCAGAGCGAGGCGCCATTGGAAGAGTGGGGCGGAAAGGTGAGCTTAAAGTACACATGATTAAATTATCCTTTATATATATGTATGTATGTATGTATGTATGTATGTATGTATGTAACCTCTAATGTTTTTGGGTTTTTTGTGGGTGTGGGTGTGGGTGTGGGTGTGGGGGGGGGGCCGCTACGCCAATGTTGGAAAAGGACTGAACTCTTAATACATACAAACATGTAATGTCTTTTATCTTTTTGTTTAAAGTTTCTCTTCAATTTTCCTTGTGTTAGGAGCCCTTTGGAGGGGTGCAAATAAGTTGTAATCGAGTCCTTCTTAAATAAAGCACCCCTTGTTGGGACTCTGTCTCGAGGGGTTCTTGCGTTCCTCAACACAATCTCACTGAAACAAGTTTTAGTTCGAACAATTAGTGCTAGCTAGTTCAATTTTTTGCTTTCTCCAAATCTAATTTCCTATATAATAAAACCATCTACGGAAGTTCAGAACCAAAAATTTACTATGCATGTGATTTGGGATACGGACAAATATTTAAATGTGTAGCAAACCATGGAAAAGATCAAATGCTAGACGCCGCTAGACGTTCTGTGTAGCGCATTCACATTGAATAATTCACATGTGAGTTATTTAATGTGAACTCGTCACGTGTGCATCTCACAGTATATTGCTACTAGATGTTTGGTGTGGGGAAAAAATAGCAACCATCGCACTTGAAGCAAAACGTTTGCATTTCTTGGGTGAACATGGAGACACATGCACGTGACATCTGGCAGGCTAAAACAATAAACTAAAAAAAGGAAATAGTTATGAACTTGAATTAATAATTCACTGAAAGAACCGGTCTGGCTATGGAAACAAGGTCTGATTTCTTACGGAACCCGGTCTCTAATAATAGACTAACACCTCACCTGACACACACCACAAATCAGCATCTTATTAGAAACTGGGCTCCATTAAAAACTCGGCCCTGATTTCTTAGAAATTTCCTTGAAAGAACTAGTTAAGAATATAGGGCGGTTGCTAGCGCTGCAGACAAAAAAGGCTTATATAATAAACAATTGTATAAAGACACATGTAACGGAAATTTCTAAGGAATCAGGGTCGGTTTCTTTACGGAGCCCGGTTTCCAATAAGATACCGTCATGTGTTGTGTGTGTGGTGAGGTGTCAGTTTGTGATTGAAAACCAAGCTTTGTAAGGAACCAGAGCTGGTTTCTATAGCCGGACCACACATGTAGCCCATGCTATTGACTAGAACGTGATATGAGGATCAAATATCAATAGAGTCCTTGCCTGCATCACTTTTTATAATTGTATTTGTATGGCATAGCCCTTAAGTTTAACCTCTGGCTTCTTTAATTTGTTTTCCCAACAAGTCATCTTATAACTCTATGTATTACTACCTTGGTTCCATTTTGTTTTTTGGGATACCTCAAATATATGATCCCTTTTCTATATTAAAAATTTTAATTTACACTACTTTACAAATCTATATATATATATGTAATACTTTAATTATAATTATCAATTTTGAATACAGCTCATTAAAAAGAGATAAATTAGAAACACGGATAATAAAATTTGTCTTTCTAATATATTTTTTAATCCTTGTGAAAAGTAAATGAGACCAAAAAATTGGGATGGAGTTAATAATTATTTTCATTAGGCTAATGATTTTTAAACGTGATAGTTAGAGGGGTAAATTGAATGATTAATTAATCATAGAGGTAAATTGAATGATTTTTAAACGTGATAGTTAGAGGGGTAAATTGAATAATTTTTTGAAGTTCAATGGCTGTCAACTAGCCTAGATATTTTTTTTTTTGACATTACAAGGAGATTATAGAAGGGGGGAATCGAACCCTTTACCAAAGTCTAAACAATTACTACCTCCATTCCAAAATGATGGTCTATCTTTTCTCTTTCATCCGACTTAAAATTTAGTCCAGTTTCCTTTTTAAAAAGTAATTGAAATATAAGTTCTCTTATATACCCTCATTTAATAGGCATAGTTATTAAAAAATTAAATTTTTTTGAACAATAAAAAAAATAAAATTATTAAAGTGAAATAATTAATAAATGAAATGACATCATTGGTAAATGATTTTCAACTTTACTTTTTCAATACCATTGAATGAATTTTTTTTAATTTATATAAAAATAAAATAAAACCATCTTTTTAAGACGGAGATAGTAACACAGATACTATTAGACTACAAAACTAGCCTAGAGATTTTTGTTTCAGAAAAAATAAAAAAGAAAATAAAACACTAGCCTAGAGATTCAACAAAATATTTCATTCAGTTTTTCATTCCATTATTACACCGACAATACCGATGTGTGATATTTCAAAAAGATTCTGTAGTTTGAGATGAGGGCCACATTTTCTTGTACAAAGACAGCCTGTTAATTGAGAAATTCAATCTGTTAACCTTATCATGAGATGAATTTATATTGGGGAAGACTATAAGGAACCAATATCGATAGACGCTCTTCTACTGGAGGTTTACTGATTGCCTAAATTTCCTATACTTGTAAGATCAGATATGGCTCTGGAAGCTGTTAGGTCTTTTGCTCGGTTACTTGACCAGATGCTGCAGCATCAGCATGTCATTGTTGAAGATCGAAAACTAGCGGAATCTCTCCTCGAAGAGGTTAACTCCTTTCGAGATATTCTTGAAAGTTGTTTGGAAAAGAGCAGCGAAGATTTAGAGCTATTGAGGAGTCAAATCATAAATTCGGCAAATAGATCAAGAGATTTCATTGAATCCCACATCAGAGATCAACTTGCTATGCCATCTAGAGGGTCAAAGAATGAGATTAGCATCACAATCTCATCTCAATGCTTGGAGAAAGTGAAAGGAACAATATATTTCAGGAAGGAATGGGTAATGAAGATTGAGGAGGAGAATCTACTACATGACCTGTGGAGCCAAGGACCAGTTCTTCTGTTGCTGGTCTATCTGAACATGGTCCTCCCAGTGGCAAGATCTCTGCGTTGGGTCTTGATGATGATTTCGAGCAGATCGTGAAGCGGTTGGTCACTGGATCAAAACAACTTCAAATTGTTTCGGAGATCGGAAGATGGGTGGTATTGGTAAGACTACACTTGCCATGAAAGTTTATAGTGATTCTAATATTTTGAGACACTTTGATATCAAAATCTGGGCTACAGTTTCACAATCTTATGATGTGCAACAAACTCTGTTGAACCTTCTAAGTTCTATAAAAAGTGAAAAGATGCATGAAAATGTAAAAATAACTAAGGAGAACTTATACAAGTGTCTAAAAGGTAGGAGGTACCTTATTGTGTTGGACGATGTATGGGATACCAAGATTTTTGGTGATTTTAAATTAGTCTTTCCAAATGATAATCAAGCAAGCCGAATCTTATTAACTACTAGGCTCGAGACAGTAGCTGTTGATCAAGCCAACTCTTGTTTACATCGCATGTATCCTTTAAATAAAGATAAAAGTTGGAACTTATTTTGTCAAAAGGTGTTTGGACAAGATCATTCCCCTCCTGAAGTGGAAAAAATTGGGAAGAACATAGTCCAAAGTTGTGGAGGTAATCCACTGGCAATTAATGTGTTGGCAGGTTTTCTCTCAAAGGCTCCCAAAACACATCAATTTTGGAAATCATTTGCTGATGAAAATTTAAGTTCAGAAATAATTCAGAATGATGAGAAGTGTTTGAAAATGCTATCTTTAAGTTATATTCATTTGCCTAGTCATCTGAAAGAGTGCTTCCTCTATATTGGAATTTTTCCAGAAGATACAAACGTACAAGTCTTTGACCTTGTCAATCTGTGGATTGCAGAGGGATTTATAGAACAAATGGGTTCTAAAAGTTTGGAAGATATGACATGCGAAAAACAAATGGTTTTTAAAAGTTTGGAAGATGTGGGATACGATTACTTGTTGGATCTTATTGATAGAAGTCTTGTTATTATGGTTGGTGAATTGAGCCCTCTGGGCAAAGTTGAAATATGCAAGCTTCATGATCTTGTAAGAGAGTTTTGCATAAAAGAAGCCAAAAGTAACAGGTTTTTTCACATTACTGATGGGAGTCTTTATGATATTCCAGTAGGAGCTACGCTTTGCCGGTTGAGTATCCATCGAAATGTAAAAAACATTTTTCCTTGTGATGAAAGAAAATTATCATCTTTATCAGTGAGATCTCTTGTTAGTTTTGATCGTTCTGTTCCTATTTCAGCACAGCTTCAAAATTTGGGGCCGCTAAGAGTAGTCCGCATGTGTTGTCAAAGTTTTCCTGTTGATAATCAAGTTGAAGAAAATGGATTACAGTTGCACAACCTGCGATACCTCAATTGTTTATATGACTTGAAAGAAGGTGATCTCAAACTGTTACACTGTGAATTTCCTACAACGTTATCCAACATGCTTCAAAATTTGCAGACCTTAATTATTGGCAGACTAAGGGTATCATTTAAATTAGACATTTGGAACATGCCGAAACTAAGGCATGTCAACGTGGATCCCCTAAGACTCTGTGATCCACCTAAGCGGAGAAGTTCTGTTGTTCTGGAACACTTGCAAACAGCATGCAGAGTATGTAGTTCTTCATTGTCCAAGGAGGTCCTAAAAAGAATTCCAAATGTGAAGGAATTGACAATCCAATATTTCTTTTCAAGTACTTCATTCAATAATATTTCTCATCTACAAAAGCTCGAAGCATTAAGTATGCACTCCTTGCATGTCGGTTTGCGCATTTGCAAGTGTAAATCCAGTTTGCCCTCTTCACTCAGAAATTTAACTTTAAGTGGTTGGAAACTTGCCCAGGAAGATATGCAGATGATTGGTCGTCTGCCCAATCTTGAAGTGCTCGAACTACATGAATGCAAATTCATAAACTCAGAGTGGGAAATAGCTGAAGGGGAATTTTCAAGTTTGAAATATTTAAAGCTTGATAATCTCAATTTGTTACACTGGAAAGCTGATAGTATCTCCTTTCCGAGCCTTCAGTGCCTATACGTTAATTTCTGTATACATTTGATCAGGATCCCTTCCGAAATTGGATTTATACTAACACTTCAATTGATCAAGTTGTATCATTGTAAAGATTCCCTCGTGGCTGGTGTAAAAGAGATGCTAGCAGAACAACGGGATCTTGGAAATGAAGACCTTCAAGTTCACATCAAGCCTCAAAGGTAACATTCTTTACTACTGACTAATAATGAAGTTCTGGTACCATCATGGACATGTGGGAGAACAAATTTCAGAGCTTGTGAAGTTTTATTACAAATACAACCATGCATTTATCTTTTCTGTTAATTATGTGATTGAAGTGATTGCTTTTCGGATGGAAACAAATTTTCTGTTATTTAGCTGATTGCTTCTCTGTTAATTGTATGATTGAAGTGATTGCTTTTATTTGTTCCTCCAAATGAGAAAAAAATAAATGTCTTTTCCTGTGATCAAATAAACAAATATCATTCTTTCCCTGGATGATTCCCTTATTCTAGTGAAGATTCATCCTGGCCAAATTTTTTTTTACTGATCAATGGTAAAATATATTTTCTGGGACTGGGAAGCTGGTGAGGATGAAAGTGCAAGTGACGAAAGCAAGGCTGGGATCATGAATGCAGCTACTGATAATATTATTGTTGATGAATTTGATTACTCTCTGCACAAAATGTCGATCAAGCCTAGAGAATCTGGACGCAGAATGCAGGAAATTTGCATCGAGAATCAGACCCTAAGCTAGTCCAGAGTCGTCCTGATTTTTAATCTGCTAGTTTTGCTTGATGTTGTCACCTTATGTAATTTATTTATTCTCTGCTTTTGTTAGGAAAAAAAGAAAATGATCCAATTTATATATGGAGACTGGTTACTAAACATGTTTTCTGCTATGCGAAAAGTTTTTATAAAGTAATACTTGAATTTCTTGTTAGTAACTTGTATGTGCATGAAGAAATTATAATACTTGATGAGGACCCCCCACCCCCCCCCCGAAAATAAAAAAATCACGTTTCAGGA
>CAVNYN010272673.1:0-21953 GCA_963692815.1 Nyctanthes arbor-tristis | reverse complement strand
TACACGACGCTCTTCCGATCTGATGTATGTGGCGCACTCTCTTACACTAATTTATTATTTATATAAATATGGCCCCACAAGCATGTGGGTTCATAAAACAAGTGAACCGTAACATGCCATATACACTAGGTCTCTTCATAACAGAGACTCCTAGTGTCCTCAGATCGGAAGAGCACACGTCTCGAGGGCTAAAATGAAAGTATGGGAACTATTTTCACATGAGTTCCATAAATTGAGTACTCTTGCAAAAACCACAAAATGTAAACATGAATGGAAGTCACAAGTTTGCAAAAGGAGTCATTGGTCCACTTTGTCTTTGTTCTCTGCGTTTTTTCAGCTGAAATTTGTGATTTTATGCGTACCAGCTCACACACATTACTCTCTCTCTCCCCTGTTCACTTTCTCTCTCCTCCTATATGCAACTACACTGTAGCTATCTGTATATCTACTCATTTTCTTGCATTTACGTAAATTTTCAATACCTAATTGTCTTCCATTAGACCATGAAAATGCGTATATTAGGCAAAAATGGGACCTACCACGCAGACTCTGGTTTTTTGATGCCAAAATTTTCCAAAACTAAACGTGGCTTACGCCATTAGCTACCAAATTCGGTTAATTGGGTTTCTCATTTCTCTATCTCTAGATTTGTGGGTATCTATTTTCGTGGTTTTGCTTTATCTTCGTGCAACTGAGAATCGTGTAGTGTGAAATCAGTTGTTTCTTGCTTTGGAGCTTCTAATTCCATGTGAAACCAACGTAATTTTGTTTTGTACTATCTTGACTATTAGATTAAGGGTTAATATTTGCCCTTTTCTTAGCTTTTATTTTCTGGGCTTGGAATTGAATATATTAAAAGGTTATCTTTAATGGGTTTTTAGCAGTTTCTCTAAGAAGTTGAAGCTGTACTTCTCTAAAAATTGATGTGGGTTTCAGTCTTTTAGCTTTAGGTAAGCAAAATAAAATACTCTGTTGATTTGTCTCTTGAAAGTTGAAGTATACTTTGAATGTTTCATCCTTATTTTATTTTTGTCTGAGAGTTATGAACCAGTAAAGATATTAATTTTTTTTAATCTTTTAAATTTGTGCAGTTTGTATTAATAAATAATTTGCTATTGGCTTGAACTAGCATGGCTTATTTATAGAATTCCATTTGCCTTATATAAAATTGGTTCTTGCATATCTTTATGTACTTTGTATGTCTTGCTTCTCTGAGCGTGTGAGATATGTGTGGATCAGCCTGAGTTTTTGCTATTTCTATTGTGTTATCAATCACTCATTTATGTGTATTCATATGCCAATTTCATGAATATCTAAGCTTCGTCTTAACCTGTCAAATCTTGGACCTGCCCGGATTATGATATTTCTCGAGGTTATCAGTAAGATAATAAAGAGATGTTGAAGAACGTCCTCTCTGGATTCTATGTTTTGCGAATAATAACCAGATCGAAACTTCATTGTAATAGTTAGTGATAAAATTCTACTTGCTATTTCTTTCCTTCTTCATATATGGTTACGTAACCTGAAACAAATGCTGCTTAGGTTTGTTCTGTATATTATTTGGTAACTGATATATAAAATTTATACTTTTAGTTCTCATCCACGCAGTGATAAACAAATGAAGCTATATTTTAAGAAAAACGATTTCAATAGTTTGAGTGCTTTATGTCAGGTTTGTTTGACCTCTAGCAATGTATAGATTGTTTCTAAATGGAGTTAGTTGTTTAAAAAAATACAGGACACTGTTTATAGTTTATTCTTCATATTCACAACTTGGTTGCTGAGAGTTTTGTTACTTTTTCTAACTGCTGGATATCTCGCTATGTACTAAAAGTAATCTTAAAATTCTCAAATGCTTGTGTGCTAGAATGATTTACAGTTATCGTTGATCAATTTAATGCAAAATCTACTATGATTGTTAAATGTTAGTTATACTTTATTGTATTTGTTGAAACAGGCAGAGTACCTGATATGGTCTATGGCTGTTGCTAATAGATTTGGCAATGATAGTCATGGAAAAGGATCCATTTAACTGACCTAATTCATTGAGAAAATGATTTCTTATTGTTCATGCCTTTTCGTTTTCTTTTCGTCTCATTTGCGTTAGTTCCAATTAAAATTAGCATTATATTTGTTGAAGTTAGATGATTTTCTCCAACAAAAATTGACAAATAGCTTATATTTTTGTTCCATTGTTATTCCACAGGTTCGTTACACTGTAGAGAAGTCAATGCAAAGTGGTATCCCTTTAGCTTGTTTACAGTCAAGAAGCTAAAAGTTAATGAGTGTGTCTTTGTCTTGAAGTGTTGTTTGCTTTGAAGTTTAAGGATGGAAAACACATGTATCCGTTTGGGGAAGGATGATCAGAACAACGAAGTGCAAGCCAGACATGCGAGTGAAAATATAGAATCTGCCAATGAAAATCTTTTGACCAAGCAATGTATAAGAAAGATAGAGCCGGAGCCTACTCTCATGTTAAATGTTTGGAGATCACGAACAAGTGGAAATTGCACTGAGAAGTCTTCTTCTATGAAGATTCATGGTTTACATAATAAAATTCCAATGCACGTCCTAAGCTTTGACGAGAAGTACATTCTTCGTTGCCTAGAAATGATTCGCAAGTATGCATTGAGAGCCGCAGCACATAGTTTATCTCCAAACATGGATATTCTTTTGGATACCAACAGAAGTACATATAAAATGGCTAAGATAGACACTCAGTTTCCTGTGGTTGTGGGTACTGAAAATATTGTCGTGAGCTCTACCAGTGAGTGGATTATGAGCAGAGTGACTGGTAGCAAGAGTATGATGAACATTTTGAAGAGCCCATTACTTCGCCAATTGGGCAACTTAGGCAGTGATGCCAAATTTGGGAGAACTATACTGGATGCTAGTCGAGCAGTTGGTTCTGATTCGGTGCAACCTAGAAGTTTATTGCATAAGATACCAAAGGGTGTTACTGTTCATGATCATGGATATGGATCCACATGTGCACATAATAGGCAAAAATCTGTATCAAGCATAAGCTCTACTTGTTCAAATCAGACGTCTTCTTCTGTATCTGCAACATCATTTCACGGAATGCTGCAATCCGCATGGAAGGATGGATTGCCAAACTATGTTTTCTCAATAGATGACAAGGAAGTCTATGTCGCCAATATGTATAAGGCAGAGCCAACAGAAGTTAAGGATTTGGATTATGTTTATACGTTCCATTCAAGTAAAAAAGGAAACAAAGAATGTGATATTCATGAACATGAGCCACAACTTGCTGGGAAGATGCGGGTTTCTACTTCACACACCTTCTGTTCTGACAACTCAGAAATACGGGAAACTCATTTCGTCCTATTTGGTTTCAGTGGCAATTCCATAGGAGAGATGCAGGCCTCAGTTGCTGCCTCTGGGAAGAATAAGAAATTGAGAAAGAAGGTAGTGGATGCTATCTGGTCAAGGCAGAGATCCTCTTCCAAGTTTGGGGGCACTAGTGCCATTTTTGAAGATGCTACTTGGGACCCAACACGGGATCTGCACAACAGTCCTGATTCAGGTGATGGCAGTGCAGAAACTCAATATGTAGCAAATCTCGAGTTGACTGCCATTGTTGTGAAAGACCATGTTTACAATAATCATAAGCAGGCAGATATTGGAGGATGGGGATTAAAGTTTCTCAAAAAATCTGGAAATAATCCATCTATGGAGACCTCACTGCCTTCTGAATTTGGTGCACGAGACAATGGTGAATGCTCGACAAGCACGAATATTCTCGTACCAGCTGGTTTTCACGGTGGACCAAGAACCAGAATCGGGGGTCCCTCAACTCTTATTGATCGATGGATCTCAGGTGGCAGCTGTGACTGTGGTGGCTGGGACCTTGGTTGCCCTTTAACAGTACTCAGCACCAAGTATAGCAATACCGAGGCTTTCCCCCAGGAAGATACTTCTGCGGAACGCAAGTCATATGATTTCTTTATGCAGGTTCGTCAGGTGCCTAGTGTCCTTTGTTTTCATTTATTTTTGTCAATTTTAAGGCCTGTTCAAGTTTTATCGTAGTTTCCTGGAGCCGCGTCTGTTCTTTTGAAATTTCTCGAGAATTTGCCTTACTGGGTTGTCAAATTTGCAGGGCTCGAAGCAAGATGCACCTACGATGAAAATGGTGAATATTCATGATGGTTCGCATTATATCCATTTCCGATCAACTCTATCAGCACTTCAGTCTTTTGCTATAGCTGTTGCAATTATTCATTCTCGTACTCCTACTCTGCGATCCAAAGTGTACAGGTGATGAGGTGACAAACTTCAGATTTTAGTTTGCACAAAATGAAGTGATTTACTTAATTTACATATATACTCCATGTTAGGATGCCGGCTCCCACGTTATAGTAATTGCCTTTCTAGTGCCAAATTTGCTTCTGTTTTTATGGCCATTTTGACTCATTTGTAACAAATATACCCCAGTCACCTGATGCAGTGCAACTTGTCCAAGATACAGATTTAGAGTAATTTCTCTGCATAAAAAAATGTGATTTTTGTGAAATTTTCTTTTTTTTTTTTTAATTTATTTTTAGATCTTATGAGAATTTTCATTTAACGTGAGACAAACAAGGTCGCCGGTCGCGGATCATTATTTTATATATACGCAAAAACTTATTTGAGCACGTCTTGATATCAGGAATACATGTCATGGTTCCTTTATATTTTACTGATGATAAGAAACAACTGTGAAATTATGTACAAGAACAGGTTCCTTTGAGCCATAGCCATTTCCAAGTCCAGTTATCACAGGTCCCGTTCGACTTGTTGCAATGAATTTTACAGAAACCTAGGCAGAAAGCCTCGTTATCAAACTTCGAGCATTCTTGGTCGGAGCAAGAACCTGTGTCATCAAATGCAAATGTACAACTAGAAAGTTCGAGAAAAAAAGAAAGATGATTTTTTTTTAGTATATAAAAGTGGAGTATTCTGCTTACCAGAGGCAACAAAGGGGACAGAGATGAGGAGGAAAAGAATGAGAAATTTGTAAATAGCCATTTTTAACCTATATACTAAGAGGATGAATAACAATTCAGCTTCTTTTATATGTTAAGAATCCATCCACTAAAAAAACGAAAGAGAACTAAATCATGCATTTAATCTCTTTAATTTAATTTATGTTAGATGTATTTAAGAAACTAGATTTAATTTAAAACAACCGTTCAATCTAAGAAGGAAATACCCCTTATTTATTTATTTATTCTTGAATTCCAAAACTCCATAATACAGGTGGTTTGAGTTGATGCTCACGTTTCGAATAGAAGGTCTCAAGTTCGAACCATATCTTCTTCTATATCCCTTTGTATATTTAAAAAGAAAAAAGAAAACTTGGGATTATTGCGTTATATATCCCATCAATATATACTGAGGGAAAGGAAGTCGGAATTCAATAAATCGTTTGTACAAATTGGAGAAGTGGTGGTTAAAGTCACGTCATAGTACTTCTCCTATATGCTAGTCATTATCCATTTTGGTTTTCCCTTGTTAAAACGGGCTTCTTACATTTTGACCATTTAATAATTCTCTTAAAGATCTTGGTCGTCCAAGTTTTCCATAATATATATTTTATTTTATTTTATTAGCTAAAAATATTGGGGTTTACGCTATTTACTTGAGAATTTTTTGATTTTCCAATTTTACTATATATTCTTTTTCCCCCAAAAATAATGTTTTTACTGGATTTTGTATTATTATTATTAGTTTAGTTATTATTAGTTTTCACTAGAAACATTGTTACGTGTTAACTGTCACGCCCCACTAAATTATCCAATTTTCTCGAATTATTTATATCGGTGAATAAATTCAATAGCGGAAGCTTCAATACAAATGGCGGGAACGGGACGTATAAAACAATCAAATTGTTCTTGCCTTTGATGATTTAACATTCTATAAGGTTAATTACTTAAATTAACAAGTTGTTTAATTTCAAAGAATCATTATTACTAGGTTTGCAATAAAATGTAAAGAACTCAACCAGTTATAGTAATTGGTATATTTCATTGATTAATCTAGCCAAGACAAATCATTGGGAAGCCTTTAAATTGAAAGGTAACTTTCTAATGAATACAAGGTTATACATTTATCTTGATTTGCATATCATAAGCCACAAATATATATGTGTGTGTGTGTGTGTATGTATATGTCTATAGTGAGGTGGACATACTTATTAACACAAAAAGTATGAAACTCATAAATTGTTTTAATTATAAAATGCAATCTTGTAGTATCTTCAAAGACAAGTTTCCACTATATGCAAAACTACACTTCCGTTCGTGAACATGTTCTAACTCATGGCTTATTTTCCAAAGATCATGCCTTCAATCATTTACAAAATTGAAGAGAAGAGGAGTGAGTACAAAGTACCTAGTGAGTAACAAAACACTTTGATTCACCTTTCCTTTGGAAGATTCATGTTTAAGAAAATCATGGAATGCACAAAGTTTTTAAATGCACAAGAGTGCCCTATCACTAGTTAAACTACAACCTGTAGTACGCGTAAGATTCATATCATTCAATATCAATTCAATCACAGCCATGTATATTCAAGTGGATCCACATTCAAATTCTTGTTGACCCCTACCGCCCTACCGAAATTTTCACAGAGAGCAATACAAATACAAAGCAAATATCATACTAATCGTCGCCCATCTCAGTGTCATTAGATGACTCCTAGTATGACAACAAAGCAAATCAAAGCAAAGACGAGATAGGTAGAGCATCACTAGCGATTCAAATGCAATAAATCAATCTTTTTTTTCAATACATCAAAGTTCATGTTCATTTCATGGAAGACGTCAATCAAATCTATGCTTATCTTATCAAAAATTTCTTGAATGCAAAAAGAGAATCAAAATATTAGTTACTCACCTCTTTAATCTGGTTTCTTCGAAAGTTTCCTTGAATTATTGTTAAGTGCCCTCAAAACCTTTATTTTCCTTAATCAAAGTAGTATTTCAAGTTAGATTCCTTATATATATATGAAGAGGGAGCTTTTCCAAGTGTAAAACTAAGTGTTTGATAAGTTTTTTGGGTGATTTTCCTCCCTATAATAGTTTTGGATGAATCTAGATGTTTTGGGATAGAGAAGGGGTAGGCAAAGTGTTGGGAAAGAAACTTGATCAATTTCCCCATCAATTCCCCATTTTTAAGATTCGCATTTAATTGTTTTTAACAATTCTTTGAGTTCCACCAATCATAGTACAACACGTGGCGTGATTTGACACCGTATGTTTAAGGGAGCGATGTGGCAAAACAAGATTCACTCATTTATTGTTCAAAACGTCCTTATACTTTATATTGTCTTATACTTAAGTCACTATACTTTAATCTATGTTTAGTTAAGTCGTTGTACTTTAATCCATATTACTAGAGATCCCTCGACTCAATGTGGTTTTACAACTTAGTGGTTATATTTCAAGTTATACTAATCAATAACTACATTCTTGTCTCTAGGCATCACTCGAATAACAATCTTTGAACTTCATGGCAACTCAAGTGGTTATTCAATCATCGTCAAGATAACATTCACATTGTCAATAACCATATTCTATTTTTCGCATTTATTCGAGTGACTAATCTTGTAACCTTTCAAGAACCTTTTAATTAATACAATTCAATACGATTATGTTGTCACATTTTAATTCTTAGTGTGAATTCTGGTGACAACTTCGTATCCTTACAATTGAAGCAATTCAATATAATCACGTTGTACATTCTAATTTTTAGTGTTCATTCGAATAATAATCTTGTAACCTTACAAGTGACACAATTCAAGTAATTCTCCCATCATTATCAAAATAACGACCACACTTGTTTATAAGATTTTACTGGATGTTACAATATATCCCCTTTAAAAGAATTTCGTCCTTGAAATTTGTAATTACCTGAAAAATTATTTAAGGTATGCATATGCATATTTATGTCTGGTTTTTCAAAATTCATCAAAGTCTCCAGATGAGAGGCACTTCTTTCGTTTTTTTCCTTTCATACTATCATTACATAAGTGACTTTCTTTTTATCCGTACATAATTTGCTTCCGCTTCGCACTCTCATTTCTTTTACCATTAGGAGCATACGTAGCGCTAGAGTAATTAGTCCCCCTTTTTCGTACATGAGTTTTTCATCCATCTTTAGTATTGAAGTACCTAAGATCAAATTTATTTTCGTCCTTAACACATCTAACCATAAGTTCTCAAAATTCGGGTTAAGTAAATATTCAAAGTTTTAATAACCCAATTACCTGAAATTTTATTCAAACTTTATTCAAAATGGGTTAGGACTACCAGTTGATTATTCACAAATAACAACTAGCAAAGTTCGACTCCTTCAATGGTATTCTTTCAAAACTATTTCGAGTATGTCTTTCAACTTCAAGCTAGTGTTCCATACTTCTTTCATTAAGTTGAACTTCAAAATTTCATTTTGAGCTTTAGATCAAATTGTAAGGACTAAACAAGTCAAGAAAGGAAAACATATCGGTTGTAGAATTTAACACAATAGAGGGACGTGGGCATGAGAAGAGTTAGCAAAGTAACAAATAATAACAAACTGTGGAAGAGTTGATGTTTCATGAAACTAAACAAAGTTGACGGGAAAACAAGCGGAAACATGAAGTCAATCACACATAAGTCCATTGTCAAGCAATTAAGGTTTTCTAAATTGCAAGAAGTACCATTGTCAATAGGTAATAACCAAACAATTTTAGGAGCTCAATCAAAATGGTAACAAAAGGTATTGAACGAAATCATATAGTGAAAAACAAAAGGAAATAAAAGTAATAAGGGCCAAAGAGGATTTTCGAGATGTCAAGTAGGAAATCAAGGATGGCCAAAAGTAGGTGAGAGCAAGAAAAAGAAAGGAGAAGGAAAGAAACACATTCTCACTAAATTTCAATTTTTCAAGGTACTAATATTAAAGGCATTTTGAATAACAAATAAAATATAGGGACATTGGTATGACGAAAGTTAACAAGAAAAATAACAAATAATCTAGAACTGCAAAAGAGTTGATGTCCCTTGTAATCAAATCAAATTGAAGAGAATGAAGGTGGAAACATGAAGTCCTTTGTCAATCAAATAAGGTTTTTGAAATTGTGAGAAGAATCATTGTCGATAAGTAATAATCAAACAATCTCATGAGTTTAATCAAATAGTAACAAACGGTATTGAACAAAGGCATGTAGTCAAGAAAGGCAATAAAAATGATAGAGAGGCCGAAGGAGATTCCAAGATCTCAAGTAGACAATTGAAGACAATCAAAAGTGATGAGAACAAGAGAGGAGGAGGAGAGAAACAATTTTTTCCCAAAATTCAATTTTTTTTTCAAGGAACTGATAACTCATATATCAAAAGAAAGTCTTTATCAAGGGATTTCTATTCTTTTTCATCAAAGAGAAGTTTCATGGTTGAGTTATTCTCGAGAATAATGAAAAGATTTAGAATCAAGTGAATAGTTAACAAGAAATTAAGGCCTCAAAACAAAGGGGTTACTAGTATCAAGCAAAAAGAAATGTTTCCAAACTCAAGTACAAAGCAACAAAATTATTATTGAAGAATAAAGTATAATGGGTTTATTAAGAACACATTCATATAGGGGACAAGGTTAATCACTTATAGGCAAAAGGCGTTATATTCAAGGAAATAAAATTTTCAGGCAAAAAATACGAAATAAATATTGGCTCTAGCAAAAGAAGGCAAGTGATTTAATCAATTTGCCTACAAGGATATTCAAGAGGGTTGGTCTTTTTTAGTAGGAACTGAAAAGATATTATTTCAAGAGATTTTCCGTAGTTCAAGGAAACCACATGACGAATGTCAATTCTTGACAATTTAGGGGGTGCAAAATTTTATCAAGAAGAACTTAAGTTCAGCAAAGAAAATCCTTGATTTAAGAATATTGAAAATGTTAGATAAGAGAACAAGTGTTCCAAAATACATTGAAAGGGTGCACAAAGGTTTATTGGGACACACCAATAAATGAGGCAATTGATCAAATCAAATGGCATAAAAATGAACAGTCTTTCATTCTTCAAATTTTTACGCATATTTGTATATTGCCTTGGAGTATTTAATATCAATAGATCCTTGTCAAGACAAAAATTTGAAAGAAGTTGAGGGATTGAAGTCAAGTTACTTGCCATGTCCTTACCATATGTTTATTATCTATTCAATCCCAAATATCAAATCAAGGGATCAAAGTTACAACTCAAATTCATCATTGCTCGTGACTAAGTTCAGTGGGTGTTGATACTTTTAAGAACACTTCGTCTATTAGTCTAAAACAATTCCATTAACCCATTAAATTAATTGGGTCAATTTTTAGCGGTCCCTGAGTTTAATTTATGGTTCAAAATTTGACACCATAGATTATTTAGTAATCGAATTCTTCATGATTACTTTTATTAAATTTCTTGGATACTCATTAATAAGCAAGACTTATATTTTTATAAATTGAGACATCCGTCTATTTTCCAAAAATTTTACTTTGACGAATTGATCAAAAATGGGGAAATATTAACAATTATATTTGATGATGAGATTCAAGAGAGTCAAAGTTTAGTCCATATACCGGCATGTCCCCTTACCCGATCAAAGGTCAAAGAAATTTAGAAGTCAATAGCTGGATTAGTACAAAATTCAAAAGTCAAGTTCAAATTAGAAAAGTATTGAAGATCGGGTTGGATTTGGATGCAAAATAGCCAAAAGAAATCCTTTTAATTGAATTAGGGTCAATTATGTGAAAAAAATAGAGTTCAACTCTTAAAGGAACATAAATAAATCTTTTGGATTGATTTCAAAGAAATCAGGAAGTTTGGGGAACTCAGTGCAATTTTCAAAAAAATCTGCCAGGTTGTAGCGCCTTAGCTCGGTGAGGCCGCACGATGGAGCTGGTGCGCTTGCACCTAGCTCTCTATTTGAAAACAGATTGCACAGTGCGGACCCACCATTCTCCCAGTGCGGCGGCACTGAGCAGTAGAAATATATATATATATATATTTTCTCTTGTAATTATCTCAATTCCAAGGGCATGAATAAAGGCCATATAACATCTTTTAAGGTTATTTTGATACTTGGGATCAAATTAAAAGCTTTCATCTTTCTTTTCCAATTTTCTTGCCTTTATTGAAATTGAAAGCTTTATTATGAAACAATATATTGTTATCAAAAGACTTGATAACCTTAATTTCTTGGGTTATTTTTCTTCTACTACTTTGTAGGATTCATTTCTTCCACTTTTCTTGAGTTGGTAAGATTAACTTTTTCAACTTTTAGCCTTTTCTAAAGATTAAATCAATGTCAATATATTAAAGGAGTTCACACTTAACTTCTATTTCCCATAACTTTTACCATGTATCTAATAAATATAACTCTTACAAAACTAGAAAGATTGTACAAAGTATTCATAGGCTTAGTAACTAGTAACTTACTTGCAAGCTGGCTGGTTGATGCCACGCACGGAGTAGATTATGCATGTAGTGCCTTTAGAACACTGCTTTGATACTACTCTTGTCACGCCCCCACTAAATTATCCAATTTTCTCGAATTATTTATATCGGTGAATAAATTCAATAGCGGAAGCTTCAATACAAATGGCGGGAACAGTACGTACAAAATAATCAAATTGTTCTTGCCTTCAGTGATTTAACATTCTATAAGGCTAATTACTTATAATTTAAGTTGTTTAATTTCAAAGAATCATTATAACTAGGTTTGCAATAAAATATAAAGAACACAACCAGTTATATTAATTAGTATATTTCATTGATTAATCTAGCCGAGACAAATTATTGGGAAACCTTTAAATTGAAAGGTAAGTTTCTATTCAATACAAGGTTACACGTTTATCTTGATTTGCATATCATAAGCCACAAATATATATATATATATATGTATGTATATGTCTACAGTGAGGTGGACATGCTTATTAATACAAAAAGTATGAAACTCATAAATTATTTTAACTATAAAATGCATTCTTGTAGTAGCTTCAAAGACACGTTTCTACTACATGCAAAGCTCTCTCCCGTTCATGAACATGTTTCAACTCATGGCTTACTTTCCAAAGATCATGCCTTCAATCATCTACAAAATTGTAGAGAAGAGGAGTGAATATAAAGTACCTAGTGAGTAACAAAAATCTTTGATTCACCTTTCCTTTGGAAGATTCATTTTCAAGAAAACCATGGAATGCACAATGTTTTTGAATGCACAAGAGGACCCTGTCACTAGTTAAACTACAACTCTTAGTGGCGCAAGATTCATATAATTTAAAATTAATTCAATCATGGCCATGTGTATTTAAGTGGATCTATATTCAAATCCCGGTTGACCCCTACAGGAATTTCCACAAAGAGAAATACAAATACAAAGTAAATACCATACTAATCGTCGCTCACCTCTGTATCATTAACTGACTCTTAGTATGACAACAAAGCAAAGCAAAGACAAGATGGGTGGAGCATCAACTAGTGATTCAAATGTAATAAATCAATATTTCTTTTCAATGCATCAAAGTTCATGTTCATTTCATGGAAGCCTTTAATCAAACCCATGCTTATCTTATCAAAAATTTCATGAATGTAAAAAGAGAACCAAAACATTAGTTACTCACCTCTTTAATCTTGATTCTTCCAAAGGTTCTTTGAATTATTGTTAAGTGCCCTCAAAACCTTCATTTTCCTTAATCCAAGTGGTATTTCAAGTTGGATTCCTTATATATATGAAGAGGGATCTTTCCAAGTACAAAACTAAGTCTTGGATAAGTTTTTAGGGTGATTTTTCTCCCTACAATAGTTTTGGACGAATTTAGATGTTTTGGGATAGAGAAGTGGTAGGCAAAGTATTGGGAAAGAAACTTGATGAATTTCCCCTTCTATTCCATATTTATAGGATTCGGATTTAATTGTTTTTAACAATTCTTTTAGTTCCACCAATCATAGTACAACACGTGGCGCAATTTGCCACAGTTTGTTTAAGGGAGTGATGTGGCGAAACAAGATTCACCCATTTATTGTTCAAGACGTCCTTATACTTTGTATTGTCTTATAGTTAAATCACTATACTTTAATCTATGTTCAGTTAAGTCACTGTACTTTAATCCATGTTACATGAGATCCCTCAACTTAATGTGGTTTTACAATTTGGTAGTTTTATTTCAAGTTATACTAACCAATAACCACACTCTTTTCTCTAGGTATCACTCGAATAACAATCTTTGAATTTCGTGGCAACTCAAGTGGTTATTCAATTATCGTCAAAATAACATTCACATTATCAATAACCATATTATAATTTTTGGCATTTATTTGAGTGACTAATCTTGTAACCTTTCAAGAACGTTTCAATTAATGCAATTCAATACGATTACGTTGTCACATTCTAATTCTTAGTATTCATTCGAGTGATAACCTCGTATCTTTACAATTGAAGAAATTCAATATAATGACGCTCTCACATTCTAATTCTTAGTGTTAATTTGAATAATAATCTTGTAACCTTACAATTGACACAATTCAAGTAATTCTCCCATCATTATCAAAATAACGACCACATTTGTTTATAAGATTTTGCGGGATGCTATGTTTACAATTTATGTTATGCGAATTAAAGTGTAACATACTGTTGTTCTCAATATTTGTTTTTAATTTTTCAAGGTTATTTTGAAATAATGTTCGTTATGAGTGTAGCAAATTATGTTGTATGCATAAAAAAAAAATTGTTACTTATGTAACAAGCTTTGTAATGTGAATAACATTTTACGTTACTTGAATTATATTGTATAACACACAATGTTAAATGAATGGAAGATATTCTAACGTCCTTTATTACATGAATTAAAAAGAATAACGATTTGTACTATATGAATTTAAAAAGAACACTTTGGTTGGTTGTTTTCCAACGGAAAGCACGGAAAAAAAAAGAAAAGGATGAAAGAAAAGAAGAGGAAAAAAGAAAGAAACAGGAAAGTAAGAAAAGAAATAATAATAAAGGAAAAAAGATAACGAAAAAGTTCAGAATAGAAAAAAGTTAAAAATAAATAAATAAATTCTACCCACTAGATAGCCCGAATATGGCTGCCGGTGACCGACTGGCAATGGACGGGGGATGGGTTTGGGGTCGGGTGCTGTGGGGGTAAGGGTTAGGGAATGGGGTGTGGGGTATTAAAAAAATATTTATTAAAAAAGAAAAAATAATAAAAATGTTAAAAACTATAAAATAACATACAATGTTACATGTGTAACATAACATGTAACACATTATTTTTGAAATTTGTAAACATTAGGAAGTAAATATAGGAATTATTTAGAAAACTAAGTTAAATATGAAATTCCCCCAAAAATATTTAATCAACATTAATATTTTTAGTTATTGCAAAAAAAAAATTAATATTTTCAGAAGGGTAAATATATTGACGTCACACTTTTTTATAAATACACTATTTTTGTTTATATATATTAAAAGTCCATAAACTTTATCTATTGTTACATTTATATATCTATAATTATTATCTCACATCTTTTTTACAATATTTAATTAATTAGTACTCCTGACATCAAATAAAATAATAATTTTTATCCAAGTTTTGTTGTCGGCGTACATTCAAATGAGAAAAACATATATATAATTGCACTTATATATTCGTTATTTTTTTACTTATCTAAAATATTTAGTGACTTTTCCATCAAAACTTTTGACTGGAACCTTAATCGATACAAGACACGCCAATGAATGATAGGTCGAGAATGAAATTTGATTTGAAAAGCTAGGGACATAAATCAATTAAGAGTAAAAGTTAAGGCAAATTATGCAATTAATAATGTGGTGTGGTTACAAAAAAACGAGGTGTTAACATAACTAGCTTTTTTAGAATAATCTTCTTATTCGAAAATTGAATTTCCCCTTCATTTATACCATAAATCTTAGCTCTAAAATTGATTCAATCACTTCTAATCCATATGTTGTGGGCTTTTTTTTTTTATGATAAAATTAATTTATTAATCTTAGTTTCAATCTTATCTATATATACACATATACATACAAACTTATATACACACACACATAATGCTAGATTTGCTAATCTTTTTCATTTTCCCACTCTTTTCTCTTGTTAAAATGGGCGTCTCACATCTTAACCATTAAATAATTTTCTTGAAGATCTTAGCCGTCTGATTTTTTATAATATATAGACTTTATTTTATTTTATTAGTTAAATATATTTAATCGATATTAATATTTACAAAATTAATTTCTTATTCCAAAATTAAATTTCATTTCCATTTCTATAAATCTCAACTTCGTAATTGATTCGATCACTTTTAAATGTGCTCTAAAAACTCACATAAACATCACCTTGGCGACACTTATACTCAAAACTTGGCCTCGACACTTTGTCATCCTAGCTCTTTATCACGCATTACGCTTTTTAAAACATTGCTTTATCCATATACTGTCGACTTTTTATTTTCTTTTTTTTTTTGGTTGGGATTTTAATGATAAAATTAATTAATTAATTTTCATTTCAATCTTATATATATACTGCTACCTTAATTTGTGTTTCATTTTGTTAGAATTTAAAACATAAATTGTTCTTTGAGTAGCAATTTAAGTTGTTAAAATTATTTTTATGTAGTTTATATCAATTTCTTTTTAATTACTTTCAAATAGTTTTTTCCTCTGCAATGCACCGGAGGAACACTAGATTGTATTTTTTTTCTGATCTTTATGTTTATGTTTTCTATAAGAATGTTCTGCTTAATTTAAATGATTTGAGGAGTATACATATATTATCTCTCATCATTAATTCAAGTTTTGTTTTTCAAATGTAAAATGTACTATTTGCTTTGTTGAGTTTAGTATGTTTGTTTCTATGTTGTTTTTAATTGTTCATTTACTAAGTTATTATATTCAATCGAATTGTAATTATTATATTATGGTTGCTAGGTATTTTTAATTCCAAATAAACCTCGCAAGGCAACGGCGATATTGTGGGTTCGGTTAAATAAAAACTCCATTGGCTTTTTGCCGATGAATTGGAATTTATTATGCCAAATATATTGCCATTTAGAATTTCCAAAGAAATAATGGGGGATCAATAACCTTTTTATGGCCATTTTTTACTCATTTGTAACAAATATACTCCAGTCACCTGATGCAGTGCAACTTTAGTCCAAGATACAGATTTAGTGTAATTTCTCTGCATAAAAAATGTGATTTTTGTGAAATTTTCTTTTTATTTATTTATTTACAGTTCTTATGAGAATTTCCATTTTACCTGAGACAAACAAGGTCGCGGATCAAGATCATTATTATATATATATGCAAAAAATTATTTGAGCAAGTCTTGATATCAGGCATACATGTCATGGTTCCTTTATTTTTTACTGATGATAAGAAACAATTGAAAAATTATGTACAAAAACAGGTTCCTTTGAGCCATAGCCATTTCCAACTAAAGTTATCACAGGTCCCGTTCGACTTGTTGCAGTGAATTTTACAGAAACCTAGGCAGAAAGCCTCGCTATCATACTTCGAGCATTCTTGGTCGGGGCAAGAACCTGCGTCATCAAATGCAGATGTACAACTAAAAGTTTGAGAAAAAAAGAAACATGATTTTTAGCGTATATAAAAGTGGAGTATTCTGCTTACCAGAGGCAACAAAGGGGACAGAGATGAGGAGGAAAAGAATGAGAAATTTGTAAATAGCCATTTTTAACAAATATACTAAGAGGATGAATAACAATTCAGCTTCTTTTATATGTTAAGAATCCATCCACTGAAAAAAAGAAAGAGAACTAAATCATGCATTTAATAATCTCTTTAATTTAATTTATGTTAGATGTATTTAGGAAACTAGATTTAATTTAAGGAAACCGTTCAATCTAAGAAGGAAATGCGTCTTATTTATTTATTTATAATTCTTGAATTCCAAAACTCCGGAACACAGGTGGTTTGAGTTGATGTTCACATTTTGAATAGAATGTCTCGAATTCGAAACATACCTTCTTCTATATCCCCTTATCAAAAAGGGTGAAAAAACTCGGGATTATTGTGTTATATATATATCCCATCAATATACGGAGCGGAAGGAAGTTGGAAATCAGTAAATCATCTGAACAAATTGGAGAAATTGTGGTTAAAGTCACGTCATAATCATCGTCACATATACTAGTCATTATCCATTTTGGTTTTGGATCTTTAGACAATAACCGTTACAATAGGGGCCCAATTAGAAAAATACTTAAAAGGTTTCCGCGACGTACAAATATGGTGTAATTCATTCATGCGGTGCGGTGGTGTTGTATGTAAGTAAGTACCCAGTCCGTCTATAAAGTACATCAAATAGTGTTCGATGGAGTACATGACAGCCTCCTATTATACGCATTGAAGGTCCACCCAATGCAACTAATAGGATGCTGCCACTGTGTCTATTGGACACTATAGGATATCCTGTAAACGCCATGGTTATTTTAACCCTAAAACAATTATAGTGGGTCCCCAATGAGTATTAATTTAGTTATAAATTTTTATATTTTTTTGTCACTCTGGTTAAAAGTCCCAAAACTTTTCACTTTTATAAATGTCACGTTTGTCATTGTATTTTCATGAAAAGGTTATGTGGGTATATGTGTGTGTGTGTGTATATATATATATATCTAAGTCATATTTTTGTTAACTTTTTATCAAAAAATCACATTTATAAAAGTCACATATTTTAATTTGTTGTTTTTAAAAAGTTATATATAAATTTCGGAAGTTATAAATTTAGTTTTATTAGATAACGTGTAGCATCTCTGTACGGTGTGTATATTTGCCGTGTTCCTTAAAAAAAAAGTCGCATTAATCATTATATTTTGGTCAAAACATCACATATATAAAAAGTAATATATCTTTCATTTTATTTTTGAAAAATAATTAATTATTGCAATTCACCACGATTTTTTAATATAAAGGTTACAAGAATAAAGTGTTGAGACGTTATAAGATCAAAGTGTCATATTCAATTAAAAAGTCATGTATAAAAATAAAAAGTCACATTTTTAATTCAAAAGTCATAGAACAAGTCACTTTTCAACTAAAAGTCATATTTGATTAATAAGTCACAAAATACATGTCACATTTCATTTAAAAAATTGCATTTTTAATTCAAAAGTTATATATAACAAGTTGCTTTTCATTAAAAAGTCATATTTGATTAATAAGTCATACAGTAAGTATCACATTTCATTAAAAAGTCACATTTTTAATTCAAAAGTCACATATCAAGTCGCTTTTCATCAAAAAGTAATATTCGATTAATAAGTCATAAAGCAAGTGTCGCATTTCATTAAAAAATCACATTTTTAGTTCAAAAGTTGCATTTGATTAATAGATGATAAAGTTTCACATTTCATTAAAATGTCACATTTTAATTCAAAAGTCACGTGACAAATCGCTTTTCATTAAAAAGTCACATTTGATTAATAAGTCACAAAGAAAATATCACATATCATTAAAAAGTTTCATTTTTAATTCAAAAGTCACATAACAAATCGTTTTTCATTAAAAACTAAAAAGTTACACTTTTAATTCAAAAGTCATATAGCAAGTTGCTTTTCATTAAAAAGTCACATCTGATTAATAAATCACGAAACAAGTGTTATATTTAACTAAAAAGTCACATTTAATTAATAATTCACAAAGCAAGTACTTGAAAGGGGAAAAAGTCACGAGCAACGATCACATTTTTTTTTTAATTAAAAAGTCATGCTTAATTCAAAAATCATATAAAAGTCACATTTAATTTAAAAGTCTCATTTGATCAATAAATCACATATAAAAAGTTACATGAAAACTTTTTTGCTTATAGATATTTTATAATTTACCGATCCATTTTTTTAATCAAAAAGTCACATATATAAAATTCTCATTTTTTAACAAAAGAACAACACTTATATCTCACTGATAGTAGGCTCGTTCATTACATCAAAAGCAATCTCTTCAACTAACCAACTAGGAGCTTTAAGCAAAGTACATGGATATTGACACTCTAAAGCTTTCCTAGCCAAAATATGAGCAACCCCATTACCTCTTCTTTGTAACTAAAGGTCACCTATAGAAAATTTCTTCATAATCACATTTATATTAAAAAATCACATATATAATAGTTTCATTTGTATTACTTTCAGATTAAAAATCACATTAATTTACACAAAGAGAACACTTAGAGAAAAAGGGGGAAAATGATGAGAGAGAGGGGCAAGATTCCAAATGGCACAAAAAGAGCTACAAAACCCATATATATTAATTGCCTTAATGATTTTTGGATGCACGTGATGATTTGTGGATCCCTAATTTTAACCGTATTTTCCAAAACTTATGCAATTTGCAGTAAATTTCCTAATTTTCTCTTTTGGTTTTCTCTTGTTAAAATGGACTTCTTATATTTTGACCATTTAATAATTTTCTTAAAGATCTTGGTCGTCCGATTTTTTCATAGTATATATTTTATTTTTATTTTATTAGCTAAAGATATTGGGGGTAATTACGCTACTTACTTGAGAATTTTTTGATTTCCCAATTTTACTGTATATACTTTTTTTCCCTAAAAATACTGTTTTTACTGGATTTTGTATTATTATTAGTTTATTTATTATTTTAATTATTATTATCCAAACCCTAATCTAAGATCGATCACTACTCTCTCTCTCTCTCTACACCCGATTTCAATGTTTCTAGCAGTAGTGGTGTGTGAAATTTTCATCAACGAGGTCTCCATTGGCCTCAACTTCCAATTTTTGTTGAAGACCAACAATCAAAATCTACAGTATCTTTTTTCAGAGTTCACATTTCTTTGATTTGTTTTCATTCAAGGATTTCCATGATCTAGCATCTGAAAATTAAATATCTGGAGAATTCGATCAGCACAACTACATTTATTGAAACATCTTTGTGACTGATTTTGCAGTTTGATAGTTTTATAATATAATTATTATAGTGATTCAACACTAGTAACAAAATTTATAGACTAAATATAAAATTCACTTTTTCCTTTTGTCTTTTCTCTTTTCTTTCCTCTGACGACCTCACTGGAATATGTGTGTAATAGTTATATTATGTGCAATAAAAGTTTCGTTACGTGTGTAACAACATCAGTTGGATGTGTAACAAGTTATTTTATGTATATAACAATCTATATTTTGTATTACAATGTATGTTATGTGTGTAAGAAGACTTGTTACTTGTGTAATAATCTATGTTGTTAAACAATCAACCCTGTGGTTCTAACAATGTCTGCCATCTTTATAACAATCTATGTTATATGCGTTACAAAGTTCGTTACGTGTGTATAAAATTATGTTTTTAAGCAATCTGTGTTAGGGGTGTAACAATGTGTACTATGTGTGTAACAATCTATGTTACTTCATTACACATGTAACAAACTATGTTATGTATGTAACGAATTATGTTATTTGTTTAACAAAATTTTGTTATATGTATAGTAAGCTATGTTACGTGTAAAATAAGATGTGTTATACGTGCAACAAGCTATGTTACATGTTAACAATTTATGTTATGTGAATTAAAAAGTGTAACATACTGTAGTTCTCAATATTTGTTTTTAATTTTTCAAGGTTATTATGTAATAATGTTCGTTATGAGTGTAGCATATTATGCTATATTCATAAAAAATTTGTTACCTAAGTAACAAACTTTGTAATGTGTATAGCATTTTATGTTACATGAATTATATTGTATAGTACGCAATGTTAAATGAATTAAAGATATTGTATTATCCTTTATTACATGAATTAAAATGAACAACGATTTGTACCATATGAATTTAAAAAGAAAAATGAAAAAAAAAGAAGAGAGAAAAGAAAGAAAATAGGAAAATAAGAAAAGAAATAATAATAAAGGAAAAAAATAGAAAAGTAAAAAATAGAAAAACAAATTAAAAAGAAATAAATAAATTCTGCCTAGTAGATGGCTGGAATCTGGCCTGACAATGAGTGTGGGTGGGTTGGGGGTGGGGTGGGGTGGGGTGTGAGGTATTAAAAAAATATTTATTAAAAAAAAAAAATTAATAAAAATGTTAAAAGAAATAAAAAAAATAACTTACAATGTTACATGTGTAACATAATATGTAATACAATATTTTTGAAATTTATAAACACTAGTTGAGAGTACGTGCATTGCAAGCCTAATGTAAGTGATGAATAATGATATCTTTACAAAACACATTGCATGTAATGGTCTAATGATTCAACTTACTTCAGTGGCTTCACAGTAGACCAGTAGCATGGCAAAAAGCCTACAAAATTCAAAAGATTATTTAAAATGCACCTACTTTATCTAGACATTAGATAATGCTGTGATTATATTTTAAAAGACATCTTTTTTGCGATACCTCTTTAAATGTTTATTGTAATTCACATGTCATTAATTAGTAAATTTCACGCTTTTGGTGAAAATTTTCCTTTCTTTTGAAAGAGATTATAGGCTTCATGCTTATTACTGCACCTAAAATATTTGAGAAAAAAATGAATTAATAGCTTAAAATTATATGTATAACGCATACAATCTTAAGGATGTTTGAATACCTAGAAAATTCCCTTCACCAATTGAGGATGAGATTTTTAAGAATTTCACAAAACATGCACCTTATATGTTATCTTGAATAAACTCTACAATTTCCTCCACCTCAGTCTTTGTTGTCGTGGTAAGTTTAATTTTGTCGTTCACATTTGAGTACAAAGGTTTATTGATAATCTTATTTTCCCATTTCCTAGTCGACATCTTTTGCCGTTCTCAAGTATGGTAAGGAAGTTGTCAATTGTGTTGTTAAATAGACAAGTTCGGATTTGACTTCCCTGTAATAAAGTTTAAAATATGTATTAGTCTAATAGTGAAATCTTTTAGAATTTAAAAAATAAATCATTTTTTGAG
>CAVNYN010272672.1:0-11017 GCA_963692815.1 Nyctanthes arbor-tristis | reverse complement strand
AGAAAATTCCCTTCACCAATTGAGGATGAGATTTTTAAGAATTTCACAAAACATGCACCTTATATGTTATCTTGAATAAACTCTACAATTTCCTCCACCTCAGTCTTTGTTGTCGTGGTAAGTTTAATTTTGTCGTTCGCATTTGAGTACAAAGGTTTATTGATAATCTTATTTTCCCATTTCCTAGTCGACATCTTTTGCCGTTCTCAAGTATGGTAAGGAAGTTGTCAATTGTGTTGTTAAATAGACAAGTTCGGATTTGACTTCCCTGTAATAAAGTTTAAAATATGTATTAGTCTAATAGTGAAATCTTTTAGAATTTAAAAAATAAATCATTTTTTGAGTAGCCATTTAAGTTGTTAAACTTATTTTTATGTAGTTGTATATCAATTTTTTTTAATTACTTTCAAATGGTTTTTTCCCATGCAACGCACCAAAGAAACACTAGATTGTATTTTTCCTCTTCATGTTTATGTTTTCTATAAGAATGCTCCGCTTAATTTAATTAATTTGAGCATTATACATATATTATCTTTCATCACTAATTCAAGTTATGTTTTTCGGATGTAACATGTACTATTTGCTTTGTTAAGTTAGTATGTTTGTTTCTATGTTTGTTTCTATGTTGTTTTTAATTGTTCATTTACTAAGCTATTATATTCAATTGCATTGTACTTATTATATTATGGTTGTTAGGTATTTTTAATTTCAAATAAACCTCCCAAGCCAATGACGATAATGTGGGTTTGGTTAAATAAAAATTCCATTGGCTTTATGCCGATGAAAGGAAATTTATTATGCCAAATATATCGCCATTTAGAATTTCCAAAGAAATAATGGGCTTAAATTGGGTAAGTGGCCAAACAAGCCCTTACCCAATTTTTGAACTTGTTTGAAAAAACAAGTTGGGATGACAAATTCTTTTTATCTTATCTTTGTGATTTGTTGGGTTTAAATTTTGATTTTTTCCCTTATTCTCTTCTTTAGCCTAGGCTATAAATAGAGGTCTTTTCTGCCATTTGTTTCATCCCATAGAATTATAAGTCTTCTGCTTTTAGAGTTTTATATCTCCTTTGTGGATTTGACTACTTTCCTTTGTGGTTTCACTTTGAAGACTTGGTTCCCCTCCTTTTTTTGAAAAGGAGATTGGGGTTTGTGTTTGGGGTTTTTGGGTCAAAATTCTAGGACATTGTTGTGGCGACCATTTGACAAACAAATCTGAGCCTTGGAAGCCTTAATATCCACTACATGCTCAAAAAATTTGTATTAGAGCCAAAGGCTTAATCTTTGGAAAAGAAGGCTCAATTTTCACAAGAAACCCCTATACCTGTAATTCTTAATAAAAAAAGCGTGACAATCCTCACCACATCTAGGTAAAAGGAGACCATATTTTGGCTACAAGCGGTGAGACACGTTGACCAGAGTAGTACATGTGAATAGACACACCAGAGATCGATGGTGAGTGGGATAAGAAATTCACGACGACAGCATTTAACGCCCTGAATTCAGAAAGCTCGGGATGCTATCTAATCTTTAAAATTAACTTTAAATGTGGAATTAATAAACAAAATAATTAAATGTGAAAAATCTCATTAATAATAAGTAAAGGAATTTGTCTAAATAATTTGAGTTTCAGTAATAAAATAAATGAATAATTTAGAAATTTGAAGACATTAAAATTAACTTCTAGTAGCCTTCGTCCGCCGACTCGCCACCGACTCCAAAACCTGAAAGTATTAATTGGAAAGAATGAGTATAAAAATATTCTCAGTAGACTCTAGCGCATATTAATCAAATCATGTCATAAATATAACATGTAGACAGGCAAATAGTTCTTTCTTGGTAGATCTAATCTTTGAGAACAAACATGAATACATATTCCTGTTCTTATGTATTAAAGCAGATACACGTATAACAATAAAGAGATCTTAAGCATATAATAATATGCGATCTTTCTTGTAATCACACATTCACATGCAACATTCACAATATAGATCAATTAATAATGCGCAACTTTAAGAAACATGTTTGTAGAAAATAAGAGTCTACCTTAAATCTTGTGAGTTGAGCTACTTTTGCAAGAAATCTACTTGTTTATTGATTTTCGCGTCTCGTCTAGTCAAAAGGAATTAAATTATCTGATAATTATGAAAATAATTCTTTATGGCAAGAAATATAAACTTGAAGGATTAAATCAAAATTCTAAAACAGTTTAGGACTGGGACCAAAAAGTGAATACTAAACCTTAGGACAGAATCTCTGAAACAGAAAGTTGAAGTCCCTATTTAAATAAATTGAAAACATTTAGGACTTAATAGGAAAATCGATAAACTTAAGGGACCTAGGATGCAAAATCAATTTAATATAATATCACTTTCTTGACCCAATTCGGCAGAACCTCAATTTAGGAACAAAAAGCCGAGATTTCGAGAGACAAGTTGCTGCGGAAAATTGATGGACTTAGTCACCGGCGAATGAAATTTTGGCGAAGAGGGGTGATGGTAATCGTGTTGCTAATCTTCTATTTGTGTATGGCTAAGACTGTAAGAGTTTTACAGTGAGTTTAAGGGTCGTGGCCTCCATCGAAAAATAGACTGGAAAGACCCGTTGAGAAGACATTCGGCGGCTCAAGACCGACCGGCGACTGGAGTAGTGGCTCACGTGGGTGATGCAGAGATGAAGGTTGTGGTGTAGGCATGAGGATTATGTATAAGTATGTAACTGTATGTTGTAATGAAGGTGTATGTATAACACGAAAAATATACGTATGAAGATATACATATACATATATATATATAGCTATCAGTAAGTTTCGTGCATTCAAATAATGAAGTTTATTTTTTAATTAAGAGTAATCATTGCATTTCATGCATTGTTTATGAATTAAAAGGAATCAATAATCATGCTGCAAGCAATATGAATTGAAGGGAAAGATGGCGAAGAATTTCCCTGAGAGTGAAACTTTTTGCTGCTGAAATTCATATGCGTGCAAGTGGAATTCAGAGAATAAACTTGTGCACTTATATTCTTGTCATTAGGGTATGAAATTTTTTGAGGTAAATTGAAGGTAAAATTGGAAAGGAGATTTTCTTACCTTTCTCACGTCAATAGCTTCTTGGAAGAAAAGAAAATGGTGTGCGCTTGAAAAGGCCTATCGAAATTATGTATATTTTGATTTGGATTTAAAACTATTATTTGGGCTTAACTAATTTAAATAGTCCAAGAGAATGGCTTATGAGTTACATCTAATTTAACTAATCTTGTAAGATTTTCGGCTCTTATTTATATCAATTGATTTTATCGTGACTAGAAATAATTTATTTAGGCAAGTCGTAGCGACACGTTTTGTAAAAGAAATACAAAATTTTATTCTAAAATTTTTTGGTCGCTACAACCTTACCCGTTAAATAAAAATTTCGTCCTCGAAATTCGGCTTACTTGATCTATGAGGTTTGGGTATTCTTCTAGGATCTCCTCTTCTTTCTCCGAGGTGGCCTCATCTCTACCTTGCCTACCCCACTGGACCTTGACCATGGCAACCTCGCGATTTCTAAGGGCATGGGTTTTTGTGTCCAATATGCATACAGGCACCTCTTCATACGATAGATCCTTTTAGACGTTAATTGACTCTACATTCACCACATGACTCGGATCATGAAGTTGTTTCTTCAAAAATGAAACGTGAAACACATCGTGCACAGCTGTTAACTCTGGTGGCAAGGCCAGCTGATAGGCCACATTTCCGATTCATTATAGTATCTCGAAGGGGTCCAATATATTTGGGTCTCAATTTTCCTTTTGCACCGAATTGTAATACCCCTTTCACTGGAGCCATCTTGAGAAACACCTTTTCTCCAACTTGAAACTCTAGATCTTTTCTCTTTTTATCGGCATGCCTTTTTTGTCTGTCCTGAGCAGCTTTAATCCTGAATTTGATCTTTTCAACTTGAGCTACTGTCTTCGTAATCATGTTCGGCACCAATAATTTTTGTTCGCCCACTTCATTCCAATATAGGGGTGAACGACACTTCCGACCATACAAAGCTTCATACAACGTCATCCCTATAGTGGATTGATAGTTGTTATTGTATGTGACTAATGGTAATCGTTTCTCCCAGCTGCCACCCAAATCCAAGACATATGCTCTTGTCCTCCATAGTCTAGTTTGTTCATTCTATCTGACCATCTGACTGAGGGTGATAGACTGTCTAAAATTCAGCTTAGTTCCCATAGCTGCCTGGAGACTTCTCCAAAACTTTGAAGTAAACTGAGGATCTTTATTAGGTACAATCAATGCTGGTATCCTATGCAACTGGAAAATTTCTATGACATAAAATTGCGCTTACTGCTCTAAACTGAAGTTCATTCCGATTGGCAAAAAATGAGCTGATTTCACAAGTCGGTCAACTATTACCCAAATGGCATCATAACCTCCCTTTGATCTTGGAAGACCCACCACAAAATCCATCGACATCTTCTTCCATTTCCATTCTGGAATTTCCAATGGGTTCAATAGCCCTGATGGCCTCTGGTGCTCAGCTTTATCTTGCTGACACACCATACACCTCGCCAGAAACTTAGCGATACTACCTTTCATATTTCTCCACCAAAAGGCAGTACATCTTTGTGCCCCCAAGATGCACCGTATAAGGGGCAGAATGAGCCTCAGCCAACATCTCATGTAATCTGTTCATCTTTCAGCACACAAAGGCGCCTGCTAAACATTAGTGCTCCATCTGCTGCAAATTCAAATCCAACTCTACTTGTTGTTCCAACGCTAGACTTTATTTTTTCCAAAAATTTGTCATCTTTTTGAATTATCACAATTCGATCTCTCAAGGCTGGCTTAATTGTTAGACTAGATAATCTGCTGAATTTGTGAATAGCTGGGGTTATTACCTCAATCCATAGATTCTCGAAATCCCGTATCAATTGCTCATACATCGTTCTTAATGCTGCCATCTAACCAAAATTCTTTTTGCTCAATGCATCTACAACTACGTTGGCTTTACCCGGGTAATAAAGTATAGTGCAGTGATAGTCTTTTACTAGTTCCTACCACCTTCATTGTCTCATATTTAACTCTTTCTGTGTGAAGAAGTATTTGAGATTGTTGTGATCAGTGTAAATTTCGTATATGCTTCTGTACAGGTAATGGCGTCATATCTTCAAGGCATGGATTACTACTACTAACTCAAGATCATGTGTTGGATAATTTTGTTCATGCTATTTCAACTACCTCGACGCGTATGCTATAACCTTCCCTTTCTGCATGAGTACATAGCCCAACCCCTATTTAGATGCATCGCTGTAAATGACAATCCGTCTGAACCGTCAGGTATAGCTAATACAGGTGCCGTAACCAATTGCTTCTTTAGTTCCTGAAGACATTGATCACACTTTTCAGTCCATTGAACTTAACACCATTGCGAGTCAGCTGAGTCATTGGGCTATCTATCTTAGAGAAACCTTTGATAAAGCGTCAGTAATACCCGGCTAAACCCAAAAAGTTTCTTACATCCCCAACATTGGCAGGTGTAGGCCAATTTGTGATGATCTCGACCTTAGAAGGATCAACTTCAATACTCTTCGTAGTCACAATATAGCCTAAAAATCTAACCCTTTCTAGCCAAAATTTGAATTTGGCGTATAACTCTTCTGCTCGTAGTATTTGCAACACAATTCTTAAATGTTCCTCATGGTTTTTGGCATCCTTCAAATAAATTAGAATGTCATCAATGAAGACGATGACAAACTTATCTAGATATTTATGGAACACACGGTTCATCAAGTCCATGAATATCGTTGGGGCATTAGTAAGGCCGAAGGGCATCACTGTAAATTCGTAATGCTTATATCTAGTTCTGAACGGGTCTTTGGGATGTCAGTGGATTTGACCTTCAACTGATGGTATCCTGATCGCAAATTGATCATTGAGAACACAACTACCCCCTTTAACTAATCGAATAAGTCTTCGATCCTCGGAAGAGGGTATTTATTCTTGATAGTCAGATTATTCAATTCTCTGTAGTCAATACACATCCTCATACTACCATCTTTCTTTTTAACAATTAACACTGGCACTCCCCATGGAGACACACTTGGTCTGATGAAGCCTTTTTCCAACATCACCTTTAATTGTGGCTTCAACTCCTGTAGCTCATTCGGCGCCATTCTATATGGAGCTTTGGACACAGGTGTAGCTTTAGGTCCTAAATCTATAATAAACTCTACTTGTCTGTTGGGCGGAATGCCCGATAGGTTATCTGGGAACACATCGGCAAATTCGTAGACAATTGGTACGCAATCTAATGTGGTATCCGCCAGTTATTCGCCTTGGACGCTGACCAAATACCCGTGGCAATTCACTTTTGCCAAGAGCCTTTCTACTTGCAAGGCTGAAATAGGATAGAGAAGTGCCTTAATTTTCGACCCGCAGAATCTAAATTCCTCCTTCTCATCTCTTCGAAATACTACTTCTTTCTCATAGCACAAAATAGTAGTCTGATTACTACTTAACCAGTCCATACCCAAAATAATATCAAAGTCCTTCATTTCAATTATGTTCAACTTTAATTGTTAATCTCTCAAAGTTTATAGATACATCCCTAGCTATCTCATCAGCTCCAATTTTCCTCCTGATAGTATACTAACTTCCAATGTAGTACCCATTTTCTCTCCTACCAAGCTTAGTCTAGCTAGGCATGTTGTAGATATGAATGAATGCATAGTACCAAAATCAATTAAGACGTAAATAGGAATACAAGGGACATATAGTGCTATTACTTCAGCATCGTCGACTGCTTGGTCATGGGTCAATGCATAAACGCTCGCCTTTCCTTTATTACTCTGTTCCTGGTTCCTGGTCTGCGCTGAATTCTTGGTATGTCCTTGATTCTGAGCAGGCTTTCCATGGCAGTTGGCTGTAAAATGGCATGTCTGTCCACATTTGTAACAGACTTCTTTACCCCAAAGACATTCTCCCTTATGATATTTTCCACACTTGGAGCACTGAGTCATACTGAATGTATTTTGACCACTACCTAACCCTGTGTTTGGCCGCTTATTCGGGGCTTGATTCTATTCTAATTCTGATATTGATTATATCACTTCCTCTTATTCCCGTTATCCCAGTTTCTCCTTCTTGATGCTTCAACTACCTTTTGGGTAGCTTGCTCCAAATTCAAATAGAAGGATATGGAATGTGCCAGCTTTAAGACTTTTTTATACGTGATGAATTCATGGGCATCTATTACCCCTCCTATCTCAGGTCACAAACCCATATCAAACCTCCTTGTTTCTTTTCGTCAGTGTCAACTAGGTGTGGGTATACTTAGAGAGTTGTTCAAATTCCCCTCATAATCCTCCAACGACCCATTCTTTTGTCTCAACTGTAGAAACTCTATTTCTTTCTGATCATAGTGTGTTTTAGGGAAATATTTTTACATTACTACTGTCTTAAACTGTTCCCATATCATGGCATATTGTTGTGCTATAGTTCGGGTACACAGATAAGACTCCTACCAATGCCCTGCGCCTTCAATCAACATAAGCTCTACACAAGATACTTTCTGGGTATCAGTACAAGCAATGTGCTTGAATATCTGCTCCAAGACCCTCAACCATTCTTCTGCAGCTAGTGCGCCAGCCCTACCATCAAAAGAAGGTGGCCTATATCGGCGAAACTGTTCAACCACCCAACTAGTGTTGTCTATGTTGGGAGGTGGGTTTAGTGCACGTGCATTGGATCCTTCATGTAGAGTTGTAGGGTCTTGTTGCTGGCTGAGTCCTTGTATAGCTTGCACGAGATCTCTTAACAGGGTGGCCTCTCCATTCACACCCGTATTATTCTGTGCGCGTGGTCGCACCATTATCCTTTACAAAATTTAAATGGAGTTGTAATAGCACTAATAGGAGATAAATTCAACAAATATACCCCCATTCATCCATTCAACAATTTAAAATACGCAGCTCCATCATCAAATATGAAATTTCTATTTGTAAAGCCAAAATATCCAATCCATCCATAATAAAACCGAAATCAAATATCATATCTTGCTCATAATATCCCAAAATCTGAAATGAAATAGTACTACTCAAAATCTTGAAATGGAAACAATGTTAAAATATTTCAAAATTGTTATCCTACTCTACTCATCATCACTCGTGGAGGGGATATACTCTAATGTAATACAAGACTCAGGATCGGACTCCTCTTCGAGTTGTGGCTCATCTTCAGGGTCTTCTCCCTGTTCCACAATTTTTTCCACCTCAACTCCATTGTTAACATCTTTTTCAATTTCCTCTGGGTCCTTCTCCACCTCGTCCATCTCTTCATCTGTGTCATTATCTGCCTCATATACCTCATCGACATCTTCATCTGGTATCGTCTTGTGGGCAGGCATATCTTCATCTGGGTTGTCTTCTAGGTCCTCCTCTGGGTCTTCCTCCTAATTTGCCTCTTGATTGCGAAGGGCTTCTAAACGGGGTTCGAAGACTGCTACTAACGTTTCACAGTAGAGATCTTAGGAGAGATTCACTGCATCGTCAAAATACAAATCCCATAGTATGCTCGTGGTAATGCTATGTTCTGGTCCATCCAACATGTCCATCAAATAGTGAAATGTATCAATCTCATTGGTCTTATAACCTTAGAGAATGGCTCTCTCCCTAGCCTCGCGAAAATGGTGAACATGTTCGTTGATGGTCTCCTCAGGATTACGAACGAATTGCTCATATGCAATTCTAGTCACTCTAGCTACCTCAGGCACTCCTTTGTGTGCCATGCCTGAGGAATAACATTTACGTAAGTCCAGTTAGTTTGGGGTATTCTAATAACTTCTAGCCAATTTACAAGGACTAAAAAGAAAATATCCTTTCAAATCAAGTATACTTATTGACTACTAGTTATGCTCAACTCATTTTCTAATCTTTATTGAATGCCAATATCTTATTTTCTATTGTTGTACTTCACATAAAATCTTAATACACAAATATCCAAAAGGCATGTAAAATTTATAAAATACTTAAACCATTTCTTACCCCGGTGTCGATGGAGCGGATGATGGCGATGAGCAACTAAAATTTTTCTACTTGAAAATATCTTTGGAAATCTTTTTGAAAAATTTTGCAAGTCTACAGAAACATAGACCCTCTCTAATACCAAGCTGTAACGCCCTGAATTTAGAAAGCCCAGGACGCTATATGATCTTTAAAATTAAATTTAAATGCGGAATTAATAAACAAAATAATTAAATGCGGAAAATCTCATAAATAATAAGTAATTTGTCTAAATAACTTGAGTCTCAGTAAATAATTTGGAATTTTAAAGACATTAAAATTAACTTGTAGTAGCCTTCGCCCGCCCTGCCATCGGCTCCAAAACTTGAAGTGTTAGTTGGAAAGAATGAGTATAAAAATATACTCAGTAGACTCTAACGCATATTAATCAAATTATATAATAAATATAACATGTAGACATGCAAATAGTTCTTTCTTGGTGGATTTGATGTTTGAGCACAAGCATCATAAATGAATACATATTTGCGTTTTTATGCATTAAAGCAAATATGCGTATAACAATAAAAAGATCTTAAGCATATAATAATAAGCAATCTTTCTTGTACTTACACATTCACATGCAATATTCACAATATAGATCAATTAATAATGCGCAATTTTAAGAAACATGTTTTTAGAAAATAAGAGTCTACCTTAAACCTTGTGAGTTGAACTACTTTTGCAAGAAATCTACTTGTTTATTGATCTTCGCGCCTCGTCTAGTAAAAAAAAATTAAGTTATATTAGAATTATGAAAATAATTCTTCATGGGAAGAAATATAAACTTTAAGGACTAAATCAAAATTCTAAAATAGTATAGGACTGGGACCAAAAGGTGAGTACTAAACCTTAAGGCAGAATCTGTGAAAACAGAAAGTTAAAGTCCCTATTTAAATAAAATAAAAACATTTAGGACCTAATAGGTAAATCAAGAAACTTGAGGGACCTAGGATGCAAAATCAATTTAATATGATATCACTTTCTTGACCCAATTCGGTAGAACCTCAATTTAGGAACAAAAAGTAGACATTTCGAGAGACAAGTTGCGGCGGGAAATTGATGGAATTAGTCACCGGCGAATGAGATTCCCGCAAAGAGCGGTGATGGTAATCGTGTTGCTAATCTCCTATTTGTGTATGGCTAAGACGGGTAAAAATTTTACAGTGAGTTTAAGGGCCATGGCCTCGATCAGAAAATCGACTGGAAAGAACCCAGCGAGAAGACAATTCGGCAACTCAAGACCGACCGGCGACTGGAGTGGTGGCTGACATGGTTGATGCAGAGATGAAGGTCGTGGTGTAGGCATGAGGATTATGTATAACTATTTATATGTATGTTGTAATGAAGGTGTATGTATATATGAAAAATATACGTATGAAGATATACATATATATAACTATAAGTAAGTTCCGTGCATTCAAATAATGAAGTTTATTTTTTAATTAGGAGTAATCATTGCATGTCATCCATTGTTTATGAATTACAAGGAATCAATAATCATGCTGCAAGCAATATGATTTCAAGGGAGATATGGCAAAGAATTTACCCGAGAGTGAAACTTTTTGCTGTTGAAATTTGCATGCGTGCAAGTGGAATTCAGAGAATAAACTTGTGTAGTTATATTCTTGTCATTAGGGAAAGAAATTGTTTGAGGTAAATTGAATGTAAAATTGGAAAGGAGATTTTCTTACCTTTCTCACGTCAGTAGCTTCTTGGAAGAGAAGAAAATGGTGTGGGCTTGAAAAGACCTATGGAAATTACGTATATTTTGATTTGGATTTGGAACTATTATTTGGGCTTAACTAATTTAAATAGTCCAAGAGAATGGCTTACGAGTTACATCTAATTTAGTCTTTAGGTAAAAGAGTCAAAACTAGACTAGACTTTCAACAATATACCATAGAATGAATAAATAGCATAAATACACTTTTTATTGTCAAGACTGTGCTGCCTATTA
>CAVNYN010272671.1:0-14797 GCA_963692815.1 Nyctanthes arbor-tristis | reverse complement strand
GAAACCAATTTATAAATTTCTTAAAAAAAAAATTCCATTAAAACTTTTAAGAATAATTAGATGAAGTAATAATCATCGACAAAAACTTCCATTACAACTGATTATTATAATAAGTAAAGCGATTCTTATAAAAAGTAGAATGATTATTATAATAATTAGATATTGCGTGCAATGTATATGTGCCATGCGTGTACATTGTGTTTATGTTAAAAAAATAAGTTATGCTATTTGAACAAAAGGATATACAAAATTTTAACCAAAACTACTACATGATAGGATTCTATTTTTCAACACAACACATCACCTTTTCATCAAAAATAGTCACATAAGCTACATTTTCATTTTATTACATTTTTTTTTTGTTTACTAAGTTGTCTAAATAGAATTATTCTTAAAAAAAATGTAAAATGAACAATAGTGGTCCAAAATTCCTTAAGAATAAGAATAATGAGATTGGTAAGAGAAATGCTATACATACCACTAATGAAGAATTCAGAGAATTACTGTTCAATTTACACCACAAGTGGTATAACTATGTTCATATGAAATTTGCTAAAAAAATGGAATAATACTCTCTCCAATTAAACTGTTATTCCTTATTAGTTGTCATATAAATTAATGCCCCTATATATTTATACATTTCCGCACATGCTTTAATATAGTGATGCTAATTAGACTAGAGACTAATATCTAATCTAGATAAATAGTATCACCCTTAAAAACCATGTGTACATAAAATTTTTGTCTCGAGAAATGTCACTGGGATTTCAAAGTGATGGAAGATTCTACATATAACAAGATGAAAATATGACAATTTGATATAGGAGTTTCATAAATTTTGACACGAGTATTTGGACATTGTTTTTGAGAAAAGAATTTGGACATTGCCATTGGTATTGACTTAAAAGTGACCTGATGTGTAGAGAAAATGGATTTTGTCAGATGTGAAGAGTGCATTGTGTTGTGTAATCTCATTTCCTTAAAGTTTTGAGTTTTAGTGCTCCTGCCGCATTAGAAATTTGTTTTTGCTTGCATGTAACTAAGAACCAACATCTGTGTTTAAGGGCTGTGATTTAATAATAAATTGATTCTTATCAATCCACATATCGATTTTTAGTTTTACAAATATAGTGAGTATGATACTCTTAGAGTATCAGAATTCCTAGTTCTACTACTGCCTCCATCCCACCAAGTTAGACTCATTCCAAATTTTATAAAGATTTAATATAGTTAAAAAAGTAAAATTAAAACATTTTTCATTTCCACTTTAAATATTTTTGTTAATAAGAATGCAGGTTAAATAGAAAAAGAAATCAGAGTATCTCCAAACTTATAAGAATATCTCCAATACATAATTATAGTTATGGAATAATATGATAATTGACAAAAATTGATGATTTGACATATTAAATGCTTGACATTTGTCATCTAGAATGTCATGAGACGACATTGTCATGACAATATCAAGCATTAATTTATCTAATCAGTATATTTCTTTCACTTTTTTTTTTAAATTCCTATTAATTACTTAACAAATATATAATATTGACATTATTGTATTAGAAATTTTTTTAAATATAATATATCATTATTTTTTACCACATATATACTTAAAACATTTTTCTTTAACTTTATTTTGGATATACCAAGTGCATCTCCAATGCATAGTCAAAGTCAAATGTCATAGCTCAAAGTTTAACATGAGAGAGATACATACAAAAAAATTGATGGGTCTCATATGTTTCCTATTTTCTTTTTCTTTTAATAATTTTAATCTATTTTACCCCACTTTTTCTCCATTTTTTTCATCGTGTGATGTGCAATGTCATATATCTACATTCTTCTTCACCATGTCAATCATTATTTTATTATTATTTTTAAATTTGTCTCTATCTCTCTCATCTTTTTTGAATTTCCCTCTATTTTTCTTAACTTTTCTCTTTCTTCCCACTCAATTGCTCTCTTCTTTTTCTCTCTATCTCTCTCATAATGAATTTTGAGCCATTACATTCGACCTTGACTAGACATTGGAGATGCTCTAATCCAATTAAAGGGCTACGTGAGTGCAATGGTCGCACGTGCTGGTTGTAGGATCAAACACATCCATAGTTAAAATTCAAACCTATGGTTAGTACAAGTCCCAAGGTAACATAATAACTCAAAAATCAAAGACAAATCCCATCACATCATTCGACCAATAGCAACCTCTGACACTAGTCATCATTGAACATCTGCCTCTTATGTATCTCTCTCCACGCCCCAACATCCCCTCTCTCCACTCTGTATGCGTTGGTAGGTCCTATTCTACATCCATCTATATAATAATCTCAAGACTCTGTATGCACTGGCACAAGGAAAAGCTGTAACTCCTCTGCTTAAAAAAAAGACCAGCCCATTTCTCCTCCCCCTGTCCCCCCTACTGTTCTTTTTTTTTTTTTACTTTACCCTCTCTATATAGAGATAGAGAGCGAGAGAAATTTTGTTCTTTGAGTCCTCGAGGGAGAGAAACACAAGAGGAGTACTGGAGAAACATGGCTGAGAAAGATGATGGTTTGGTTTTAAGTTTGAGCTTGAGTTTCCCAGATAAGAAGAGTCCGGATGCACCCAAACCGGATTTCCCGTTGAATCTCATGAGATCTCCTTTGCCCTTCATTCATCATCATCACCACCACCATCATCCCGGGAATGATCTCTTAAAATCACCTCCTGGTAAAGTTTCTTTTCTTTCTTTTTTTTTTTCGTTTCTATTTTATGTGGAAAACATATATACTTTACATCCATTTTCATATGTTTTCCGCACCCAAATCTGTGCATGCATGTCTGATTCCTGACAAATGATGGCAAACCCTTTGATTTTACAGAAAATTTGCCCATCTTTTCGGGCAAATATTTGAACTTTTCCCCTTTGCGCCGCGCCCCCACCCCCCAAAACCACACAAAGAAAAAAGATATTAAGATTTTATTTGAAATTTCAGACCGCATTGTTGAGTCGAGATCATTGGTCCGAGGAATAGATATGAACCGGCCTGTGACGATGATAGACTGTGAGGAGGAAGTGATGGCCTCATCACCCAACAGTACGGTGTCAAGTTTGAGCGGGAAAAGGGGTGAGAGAGAGGAGAACGACGGCGAGAGAGCCACCAGCTCCCTGGAGGATGACGACGGCGGTGATGCGGCGGCGAGGAAGAAACTCCGACTGTCCAAGGAACAGGCGGCGATGCTTGAAGAAACATTCAAGGAACACAACACACTCACCCCGGTTAGTGGCATTTCTTGTAAATGCTTTTGTGGGTCAAGGGCATTTCTCTGGAGCAATCATCAGGGCACTAAACCGGACTGGAACCGGGTGGTTTAACTGTAGAAAACCTGGTAACCGGTCTGGTGATTGTTTGTTTTCATATGCTACTTTTTAGTACTAATAATTTGACCCGAATTTGAAGGCTTGAACGCGGACTCGCTAATTGCTACAGAGCCGGTTTTAAGCTAGTGGTTTTTTATTGCTTAATTATAATTTATTCATTTAAATATTTTTTGGGGTTTGCAGAAGCAAAAGCTGGCATTGGCGAAAGAGCTGAATCTGAGGCCTAGGCAGGTGGAAGTGTGGTTTCAGAACCGGAGGGCAAGGTTAGTTATTTATCGAGGAACTCAAGGTTATAATTGGCATTCAATAAAATGCTAGGACTTCTGAATGATTATCCATTCAATTGGAGGGCTCTCTTCTTGTGTTATTGAAGGATTTTTGTTACATGTTGAAGAGTTGCATCTGATGCAGTCCCATGACAAGCCTTTGAAGGAAAATAAAACATGGAAAATATAAATAAATTGATGAAAAGCTGAAAATTTTATTGAATTCGGATTAAATCGGCAACGAATTTATTGTCACTAGTCTTTGGGTTAAGAATGGATGTTGGTATCGAATTTTTACTTGCTAGTTAATTCTTTGGCCTTTGCCTGATTATAAGTTTGTGTTTGAAGAATGAAGATAATAATTTCAGTGATTTGAAGCTTTATTTCTAATAACTTCATGGCCTACAACTTCATATCAGAGAATAGCATATGATATGATTTCAGTTTTCTTTTCTCGCCGAATAATCTGGCTTTAGAGATACACATTTAGCTGTAAAATTGAGTATTATCAAACCCTTTATTTGCTAGAGGTCACGAGTCGCTGTTATATTTTGCACTTTGTTCAAAGGAGACTTGTGCTACTTTGTGCTTATCAAAACATGTATTTCTTGAGGCTGATTCAGCCAAGTTTCCGATTGCAAGTAATCTATTTGCGAGTTGTTGGACGATGATTATGGAGATTCGTTATCTTTGCTATTCTTTCACCATGTTGCTGCCTAATTCATATATTGACAGTCTTTCAAAAATGATGCAGGACGAAATTGAAGCAAACAGAGGTGGATTGCGATTACTTGTACACGACGCTCTTCCGATCTGGCGGCAATGCGAAAACCTAACAGCAGAAAACAGGCGGTTGCACAAGGAAGTGAACGAGCTTAGAGCGTTGAAGCTCTCTCCTCACTTTTACATGAACACAAACCCTCCAACCACTCTTACCATGTGTCCTCAGTGTGAACGTGTTGCGGTCTCTTCATCTCCGGCCACAGCTAGTTCCATGGCGACTCGCCAGCCACATCCGGTTGCCGCCCACCACCACCAACACACAATGCCGATGATGTAGCATTAAGATGATAGGGTGGAGATTAGGTTCTCTCCAAGTTTTGCTATCTAAGCAACCTGGATGAGGGGGACCGACCAGGGGGAAGCCAGCTGCTTTTTATGGAGAAAGACTTGTAAAGGATTGTGCTTATAGATTGATAGCTAGGGAATGAATGAAAACTTCTTTATTTTTAAGAGAATCCAAATTCTCTTTTTTGTTTGTTAATCATTATAAAAGTTAATTGAATTGGCTGAACCTTTTGTTGACGAAAATGTGGAGCGATTAAGGTGACAAAATATTGCTTCTTTAAGCTATAATAATAATTGCTTATAAACCAAGATTATTAATATGAAAATGAGCAAGATTATTATAATGGTTACAACTTTTGTAAAAGAATGCTTTTCATGCAAAATGATTAGATTCTTTAGTGGGTAAGGGCATGGTGAATGATTGGTGCTGCTGCATAATTACCTTTTCTTTGGGACTTTAGATGCTGCAATGTGGTCCTACTTTATCTGTCCATGCACGCACGTACACGAGATTAAAATGTCAAACCACGACTTCTCATCCATTTTCAAAAAATTGAAAAACACTTTCACATATCTAAAGACGACTAGGGGGGCTCCCAAGACTTTATGAAATGTACTTTCAAGGTGCCACAGTTCTCAGATTCTGTTGTACCTGTCCTGTCCTGCCCCGCCTCTCTTTAACTAGCAAATCTACCGATCAATTTTTTTACCCGTGAAAATGTCATTATTTTTCTACGTCGTTTTCCTGTATCTTATATTTCTTTGACAAGTAGATCTAACGTCCGTTTTTTTTCCCCATATCGTTCTCGTGTCGTGTCCCACATTCCTTTGACTCGTAAATCTACCGTCCGGTCTTTTAGCAATGAAATGTCAACATTTTTCCATATCGTTCTCGTCCAGCTAAAAAGGGTTAAAGCAATAGGCAAATTGCAAATGGGGAGGTAGCTTTTGCTCTCCATTCATATGATTCTTTTATCTTCAAAATCTTTTAAAGAGCATTTGATTCTCATTGTAATAATGAGTTATTATGAATGATGAAAATTTGATGTACTTGGAAATGTATCGAGAAAAGTAATATGAGAATCAAATACCATTTTAGGAAATGTATGGGGTATTAGATTAGGATGTGGAAAGATTAAGGAGGACGATATTCTTTAAATTTTGATTGAAAGTATAGTACAATTTGCAGTTGTGGTCATATGGCTTTGTTTGGTAACTAATTATAAATTGGTGGATTTAGAATTCAAATTTTGTATAAATATCGAGATTTGATTGTGTCATGTGGAAGTAATGATTAAAATGATGTAAGAGTTCAAGTCAAATCAAATATGTGGTTAAATTTGGTGTTGTCATGTATCCAAAAGTTAAAATTTAAATTAGTTGATAAATTCGAGGTGTTTTTAATTAGTAGCCATACATTTTGTGTAGATTTAATTCTATTGGATTATTTTGCATGATAACAAAGTCAGTAAATATTATTCTCTTAAGTCTCAATAGTAATATATCAACTACCTCTTATGTTTTGTTCAATTTTTTAAAGCTAATAATCTAGTGAACCAAGCGTACTCAGATTCTGTTTATACCTGTAATAACAATAGTCCATGTAAACTGAATATCTCACTGTGGTAAAATTAGTGATGCTTGTGCTCCATTTCTAACTTTGGAAAGTACATCAGCACGTGCGACCCTCAAATTTAAGAGGGGTTTGGAGATGCAGTTGTACGTTTTTGAAAGGTTGGGGACTTTGACTGCAACTTTAGCCGAGGATTCATGATGTTGTGTTCAACTCTCTATCCATAAAATTGGTGAAGAGGCCCACTGAAAATGAACCAGATGATGATGATAATAATAACCAAAGTATCAAATAGTGGTCCTTCATCGTTGATATTTCCTTTTCCTAAATTCCAAAAAGGTGCATCAGTAAATAGAGTACCCCACCCTCCCCCCCCCAGGGAAAAAAAACCCACCCTCTTTATTTCATTATTTCTTCATCTCCACTAGCTCAAGGAATAATCTGATGAACAAAAGGTCCATATATTCAAGACTCACAAGAAAAAAAAGCTTGACATTGATTGATGAAATCATAAATGGTTAGACAAAATTGATGGCCCATAATTATTATTCATTCATTTGCATTTAGCAGTGCATGTGAAATTGTTTGGTGATTTGTATTTTGTAATGCAGCACCCCCGGCCTTGGCAGCCCCACTGTCGGACTTGGCAATTATAATATTTATTTTTATTCTTTGATCAAACTGCAAAATCGTGTGGAATGGATAAATACTTCAGATATCACATAAATTTTCCATATTGTGAAACATTGGAGAAAGTTGGTATTACTATTAAGGGGATAATATTTATCAAATAATGTTTTATCGAATAATGTTATTGGTACTTAACACTCACTAATTTAACTGATAATATATAATACGGTATTAAATGATAGAGTATTTTTCTATGAAGTATTATAGTTGCTTAGTATCAGTATATGCGGCATTAAATTAAATTCTATGATAGAGTATTTTTCTATGAAGTATTATAGTTGCTTAGTATCAGTACATGTGACATTAAATTAAATCATATTATAAGTTCATACAAGTGGGTCACATCTGTATGGTTTTAAACTATAACTATAATTTGGTGCCTGTTTGATCCATATTATAAACACAAATTATAATGCTATGTTACATGGACTGGTTCTAAATACTAGTGGCGTTATATAACACTACTAGTCTTATTTATTTGATCTAATCTAGTGTACAAAACATGAACTTACTACAATATTACTTGAAGCAAGTAAAGAACGTTAGTTGTGAAACTCCATCACAAAGCTCGTTATTTTTTTTTTCCTTTTTTTTATTTTTTTAAATAAAATTGTGGACGGGATAACATTTTGATCGGCTGAAATGTAATATAGCAATGGGTAGAGACAAAAAGTTGCATGTATACATACATTCACCTGAGGCGACGAATGTCATAACAGCATTCACCGTGAATAGCAGAAACTACTACGGGTAGAAATGGGAAACATCTTGGTAAAATTCGTTAGTATCAACTATCAACTTGCAACCAAGTGGCCCATTAATGATCCAACTAACCATACTATGTAGAGAGCTAAATCCCTTTTGCATAGGAGACAGCTCGATATTCCCCAGATAAAAGCTGGCCCAATTCATAGATACCTCGGCCCAGCCCAATGACATTGTCTTTGATAAGTGAAAGAGAAAATTGCCCTGCCAAATATAGCCAACTGTTTGCATTATTTTCACTTTTATACTTCTTTTTTGCAAATTTACACTCCACGTTTTGAGGCATATTTTATTATTAATTGGATTTTGTTATTTATTTTAATAATTAATAAAATCTTAATGTAATCTTCGGTCAAAAAAAATCTTAATGTAATCTTTATTTTTAGTTTGAATTTTGAAGTTGTGGGTTTATCCTAGTTCATACAGGTATAGGTATTTTTAAATTAAATTTTCATTAATTAACTAATTAATTAAACAGAATATAAGAAAGAATTTGTAACAGGTGGAGTCCTGAACTTATCTGGTATTAATCCAATTTTCATTAACTATTTATCGATACTGTCTGTTGATACGTGGATGGACTTATATAATACGGTATTTATATGCTTTGTTGTATGTGGTTTCTTGTTTCATTGCATTTAGTAGCTTTTTGTATTTATGTCCATACTTTGTTTAATTGGTCCATTGCAATCTGCTTCCAAATAGAAGCTAATCGTAAAGAAAACATCTCCCCTTCTTTCATTCCATTCATTTGTCAACTTGGAAACTTTTATCTTTATAGTTCTTTATTTGAAATCCAACTTATTGAATCCTCCATAGTGCTAAGAAGTGTTTATTAAACTAGCAAATCATATTGGAGTTCCAGTTTAAACTAACTTAGCCCAAAAGCGAACCATCATCATCGACACATCCATTACTTGACTTGTAAATAGAAAAAAAAAAATTCTATAAAACGAAATACTTTGAAATTTTATGTAATACATATAGATGTAAGTAGTCTGATTAGACTTTATCCTATTCATGACCACTACATGGGGATTTTTAAAGGGGAAATTGAAACCTCATAAATGGTGTAGAAATACAATCGAATAGCATTAGACTACATGAATCGTGGCATATTAGATTTTATCTTCTTGAAATAGAAATACTTCATTAATCAAGTCAATATGCTAAAACTTGGGAGAATATCTTAGAAGTGAAAAGATAAGACTATTTGTTGATACGTGGATGGACTTATCTGATACGATGTTTATATGCATCGTTGTCTGTGGCTTCTTGTTTTATTGATAAACTATTGCCCATTCCACAGTGGCAACACCTATCTTCTTGTATTTAGTAGTTTCACAAAAAGGATATTCATGTTAGCTTTTTATATTTTTGGATAGGTTACAGGATACCTCCGATCTTAATGATTGAGCGCAGTTTGTTTAGTGTCCCAATGATATTAATGGAATGATTGATTGGAAGCTTGCTGTTTTGGCTTTGTTTCTCATTGATAGAAGTTATGGCTTTGAAGTGGTGAACTTCAACTAGGTGTTTATCCCATTTTCCATGTAGTTTCTTCTAAGCATCACAATCTTATGCTAGTACTGCATCTGTGTTCTGAGTACATCTGTGTTCTGAGTGCATATATAGACACACTTGACACCACACACACATTACTTTAAGCTGTTATTAACATAAAATTAGATTGCTGTTTATAATCGAAGCACCTCCACGGGCAGCAGATACAGTTAATATGGAAAATGCATATACTGTTAGTTTAAGGGGTGTTTGATTCTTATTCTGGTTTTTCCACTATAATTTCACCCATCAATTATTTGATAACTACTCAATTGCAAACACAAATTTTGAACATCCACTATCTCTGTACTATTTATTTCACCGCATTAATAGAGAACAAACACCCTTTCATTAATTAAAGGCAGCTCAATCTGGGGAAGCATCTTCTGAAAATAGTTGGATATTCCAATATTCATTATATAATTTTCTTACACAAAACTTTTCATCTGTGTTCCATTAAATTAAATTGGCATTTAACTCTATAAATTAGAGCATGCTTTTTTGTGATCTTGGTATAGTACTTGATACATGGATAGACATATCTGATACGATGCATATATGTTTGTATGTTCGTGGCTTCTTATTTCATTGATAAACTATTTCCCATTTCACAGTGGCAATACCTATGAACTTGTATTTAGCAGTTTCACATAATGGATACTCATTTTAGCTCTTTATATTTTTAGATAGGTTATTTGATATCTTTGATACTATTTGCTGATACGTTGCGTATGCTGTTAATTTAAGGGGTGTTTTGATTGTAGATTTAGTGAAGCTCCATATGCCGTTAATTTAATGCGTGTTATATGCTCGTGCCTATGACTTCTTGTTCCAGTATTAAACTATTGCCCACAACACACATGCACTTGATCTTTAGTAGTTCCATTACGCTGCTGATACGGTCGATTAGATCATGATATGTATAGTTATCTGGTATTAATATCCCGGAAGTACTGTGATTGCTGTACTGGTCTTTTTTAACTGCTGTACTTGTTTGATCCGTCGTACATCCCATTGTAATATGTCATCACTCCTATCATTGTTGTTGGGTTTTCGAATTCCAATAACTGCTGTAAATATTCATCGTCAGTTACACATTACATATATGGGTGGAGGATGCAATTTCACAAGAGCGATGACATGGAAAACAGAAAACATAGGACCCCTGATTCATTCCTTATCTGAATAAAATGGGAAACTTGGCTTTTAGGTCTATATAGTGATCAAAAAAGAAGAACCAACCAAGAAAAAATGGTAAACAAAACTATTGAGGTTTGCAAAATAGAAATACGTTACTTAATGGTTACTTAGAAACAAACAAAAAGGAAGAAACAAACAGGAAAAAATGGCAGACAAAACCATTGAAGTTTAAAAATAGAAATACATTACTTAATGGCTTATTTAAACACTGTCTATATAAATAAATCAATTTATTTATACAGCAACAACATACAAATCAGTAACAGCAGACAAATCACAGGAAAAAACAACATCAGTGCATTTTGGAAAATTTTCTTTACCTTTGTGCACAAAAATTAAACCACTGTCTGTATAATTAAATCATAAGTTTCCAAAAAAAAAAAAAGCTTTGTAGAACGCTGGGAATGGAACATATCTCGTGTTGAAGAATAATATTTATGAGTCCGTTGATTCAACGTTGATTTAGTTACTCAGAATTACACATTATGAGTGTATCTTAATAGTTACATGTACACATTGTTTGGCATTATCAAGAGCGGATTCTAAAACCTCATAAAACCAACCGGAGCTAATAAAAATCAAGTGAAAATGACCAACCTGACCAGCTTTGGTTAGCTTCTGGTCTCCCAAAAACATTTCATTCTGGGTTAGTCGAAAACCAACCCAAACCCAACCCGACATATGCCGCCCCCTATTGTCGCCATATGGTTTTGTCGCCAATGAGTGTACCAAAATTTCCAAGCATGCGAACCTACTCAACTTGCGCTCAGTTTGTCTGATAAGTATCGCAAAAGACATGACTAAAAGTATGAAAATTGTGATCACCTACTCAATATTGTTACAATAATTACTATGGGGATCTATAAAAATCTCAACTACTATGTTTGGCATCTTTCTTTAATTCTTTCATTATTGTGATGAATATGTAAAATGTCAATGCACCTTTTGGATACAATTATTGTTTCAGTTGTAATTTGTCAAAAGGACCCTGGGAAGTTTTGTTCTACTTGAATTAATAAAAATTCCGGTTCATGTGGAATATGAACTCTTACTCTGATTTACATAGATAAACAAAGAGAATAAAAATTCACCTTCATTATAATCGGGTAAAAGATGAACTTTTAAAATATCTATATTTTGACTTTACTCGACAAAAAAGGGTTAACAATCGACACTTATCACTGATATGACGTGCTACATCACTAAAAAGTATTGGTTTGCGGGCGTGCCAAGTAACCTAAAAACTCCATCAATGAAATTGATTACCAAAAGAACCCCCCCAAAGTGTTGGTTACCAAATCGTGAGCTTGTTTGATTCTTATTATCTCCCATTATAATTTTATCTATTACTGATTTGACATTTCCACACATTTTTAATCAGTTTCATTCTAGAGCCATATGTACAACACACTATGATATCATATTTATCATATGGTAAATATGGTGCTATAGTGTAAGTGAGTAGCACTGGCACACAATATGACACTATATTTATCATATGAATCAAATTTTAATGAGTTGTGAAATTGATGTTAAAAATGTGATATAAGTATGATGTCATAGTGAGTGGCACCGGCACATATGGCACTATATCCAAATCATTAAAATTTGATTCTTGTACTGTGAACCAAACGATCACTGGGATGGGGGCATGGGGCAATTTCGTCAATAACAACTAACGTTATAATTATTTCACTTTTTGAAATTTCTCACCCACACACCAGTGACCAGTCTTGCCCCCTTCTTTACTTTGCTCCTAAGGCTCCTTTTTCCACTTCTCCGAAACCCCATTCCCACTCCACCCAACCCAACAATGGCGTCTGCATCAGATTTCGCCAGGAAACCTCATTTTCTTGTTCAAGAACCAGCTTCAACAATCCTAAAAATACCAAGTAAGTCACACTCGAATTCCCTCTGTAAATCCTTCATCATTGTTCTTGTTCTTGCCGCTATTCCACTGTTTCCTTCCCAAGCTCCCGAGTTCATTAGCCAAAGCATATTCGCCGAGTGCTGGGAAATTATACACCTTCTCTTCATTGGCATTGCTCTTTCCTACGGACTGTTCTGTAGAAGAAGTTCCCAAATTGATACTGATTGGGCTGATTCGAAAAATGATGGTTTTAATGCAGATTTTTCTGGGTTTTTGAATGTGTCTTCGGTTTTTGATGATGGGTTTGAAAATATGTGTGGTTCTGATGAGAAAAATATGATTCCAACTGTAAAAGATAGAACTTTTCTTGAATCAGAAAATGGGCCTGAAAATGTATGTCAAAGCAATTGGAAAGAGGTTTCTGATATTCAGACTTGGAATTATAGGTACTTTGAAGGTAAATCTATGGTGTTTGTAGATAATGGGGAACATTTCCTTGATAAGTGCATTAACTGTAAACCCTTGAATTTGCCTATTAGGAGTCTCAGATCAAGAATTGTGGATAATGATAAGCTTGAATTGGTTAATAGAAGTGATACTGCTCCAAATAGTGAGGTTTCTTGTAAAAACATTGACAAAGTTGAAGTTCAGAAAATTAGAGGTGTTGTTCCCCAAAATTTGGAGAAGAAGTTTGTAGAAGCTTCTGAACAACCACCACCTATCTGCTGGCGCACTAGGGCTCAAAGCATGGAAATGCAAGAAGCAATGGTTAATCGTGAACCTGTTAAACATTCTAGGCCTCTCTCGGTTGGGGACTCTGAGTTTGAGCATATTGAGCCCTGGTCATTTGGGGATCCCACGCCATCTGCTTCTCCAGAATTGCCTAGATCAAATGTGAAAAACGTGGAGAGGAAGAAGAATCTTAAGTGGTTATCTGTTTCAGGTTCCAGGTCCAGAGTAGCCCCCTTAAAAACTGAAGAATCGGTGGCTGGTTCAAAGACTCGCCCTTTCAGTATTGGTTCTTCCTTGGAGATGAATATGCTGAGAGACTCCAATGATAATTTGATGGATTGTGGAAACAAGGATGGATCAACAAAAGGAAAAGAAGATACTGATTCTTTGGTCTCCAATGTGAAACTGTCAAAAGTTTTGTCAAAAGCAAGATCTGTTAGAACGATCAGATCCAGTAGATATATGGTGGATGAAATGCAAAAGGAGAAATCTTCAAGTCAACTAGAAGATTACCACGTTGGATTTACGCGTAACAAACTTGAACACGATACATTGGTGAAAAGGAGTGTAGTTGACGAGCTTGAAGACTCAGCAGTCAGCACCAAAAACCAAGATATGAGCAGTGGATCCCTGGCACCAAACTCGTCCTTCCCTTCCTCTGGCTCGTCAGCAGCAATTGGTATGGATTTCCAAACTCGACAATGGGAACTAAACACGAGGGTTGCTCCAAAATATGACAAAGGAGGAAACCAAGTCATTGATGACCATAATGAGATAGACTGTGAGGATTATTCAGAAAGCGAGTTTGACCCCAGCTCAGATTCAGAAGATGCTGGAACTTACCCTGATTATAATGCTGAACTTGAAGGAAGTGAAGTTGATAGAAAGGCTGGTGAGTTTATTGCCAAGTTTAGAGAGCAAATTAGGCTTCAGAAGATTGCATCAAGTAAAGGATTCAATGGTTGATGATATAGGTAAATTTTATGTAGCAAAAGGATTATCTTTGGACATCAGGTGGAAGCTCATCTTTTTCTGCCTGGATTTCTGTTTATTAATTTATTTATTGTCCCCCATAAATCTTATAAAATTTGAGTAAATTATATAGTAAAGGTGAAGCTTATGGTTACCAAGAATGTAGGAAATATGTCTGGGATGATTCATGGCTCCTATTTAGCATCGGTTATGTGCACATTGTTTTTGCAAAACTCTTGCTTGTCTGGCCACGTGGACCGTAGACTAAAATCATGCTAGTTTGTTAGTGAGGACGGCAAGAACCTTGTATTCTCCGTTATTATTTCAAGAACCTTCTACTGTGTTTTATCATATACATGTACAGGTCACCAGCAGCTGAGTTCTTAGCCTGTTGTCTCAATATATGATTGGAATGACACCCGCCTCAGAGGACGAAGTATTTGCAACTTTTCTTCATTGTTTTCCCCGGCATCAAAACATAAGTAGATGGAGATTATCGGGTTCTGATATTGCATACTTCTTAAGTGTTGATTGGTTGAGCATTGGCATATATATTGCTATACTCTGCTATAGATGGTTTTGAATTATACCAATAAAAATGGTGTTTCAGAACTTCTAAATTCTCACTTTTTTACTTAGGGGGAAAAACGAACATCTATTAACAAGATTTTTTTTCTTGCATATTTCACATATGATTTGATAAATATAAAGTAAACAAACATCTAAAATTTTTAGTA
>CAVNYN010272670.1:0-12113 GCA_963692815.1 Nyctanthes arbor-tristis | reverse complement strand
CCCCCCCCCCCCCCCCCAAAGTGTCAAAGACTTGTGTAAAAATTCTGGCCCGAAAAGAGTCCAAAATAGAAGGGAAACTCATGAAATTCGCGCACACGAGGAGGGCGGGCGCCCGCCCTGAACTTTCTGCTGAAACGTTGTTGCTATTGGGCGACCCGTGCTGCCGCATGAAGATACCGTGCGGCCGCGCGGAATTTTTAATTTTTTTTCTTTTTTTCCCTTCATTTTTCCGGTCTCTCAAGTTTTGCCTTTTAACTCCTTGGTCCACCAAGCTCTAAAATTGTTGTAAAACACGCCCAGCCTTATCTTCTTGATATTTTCATTCTTTCTATCACAAATAAATAAATCAAACATAAACAAATACTTTAACATAGTAAAATACACAACACACTATTAATATAGAGAACTTAAACAATCTAATAAAACATCTATCACTAGTATTTTGTTGAAATTTTCTGTGTCCAGGTAAGTTTGTAATCTACATCTACAGTAGTAATTGACAAAGGTTTTTGATATTCCGTTAACTAAGAAAACTGGGGAATATAATATGCATGTTTTTTCTTTTTTTAATTAGTTGACTAGCATGATAAAAACTCGTAGAGTGTTTGGCAACTGCATGAGATTATAATCTAGATTATAATTTGCTACGTAATATTATTTTATTAGTTGTTTTTGTAAAAAGTAAATAATTGCGACTTGACATTTACTTTTTGATTTTTTAAAAAAATTAAAATTAATAAAATGATGCTGTGTGACATATTATAATTCAGATTATAATCATACACAGTTACCAAACACTCTGTTGTTCTCCAGAGATTCTTTTTATCATCATATGGTAATTTTCCAAAAGCAGCGGCGGGCTTTCTTATTGAAGCAACTCTATGATTTGGCTCTTTTAAAAAGTTAACGTATCGATCACCATTTATGCGAAGAATTTTGTTCACATCTCGCCAAAAAAAAAAAAAAGAAAAGGGCAAAAAGGTCACGACCGGAAGTTCCAAATAGTAAAGCTTAATAATATGTGTGTTGGATGATAGAGAACATTTTCGAAACAAATAAGACTTGCAATTGAGCAAATATTGGTTCTATTACAATATTTTAGCTTGTCACGTGAAAGTGGAAAATGAATGACTAATAATAATTAGTTGTAAATTATTTAATCATATTGTGAATGATTAATATACTCACAAATTCTAAATGTGTACCTATAAATAAGGGTCTTTGGTTCTGATAATGAAACACACAATTTTTGAGTTTTCTCTCAACTTTTCTATATTCTTTCTTCTAATTCATAACACATTATCAGCACGGTAACTCTAAAACTTTTATTTTGATTAATCACGTGTTGTTTCCTGTGTAAAAATTCTTTTATCACCTCTTACAACAAATTGGGAGTAACTTTTCTTTGAGTTGGAATAACCAACACCATTGTTAATATATTATTTTATTTTATTCTTAAGGTGAATCTCTCTTTTTACCCATCGAATTACCAACCAATTATGTGCCAAGATTGGTAATTTATATAGAGGTGGGAGATTGTTTGATTGTCTTTTGTTTTTTATTTTTACTAGAGTACCAATAGGCCATCAATTTCCTTCTAGTTCATGGATCTTGACTGGTTATTTATTCAATGTTCTTTTAATGTTTTATATGCTATGTTAATTGGGACCTTCTTCCCTTTTTTTTTTTTTGAAGGGGACCTTGTTCCAATTTAAGGGCATGTGTGGTTCCAATTTGATACACAGTTTAATGGAAAGATAGTATCTAAGATGTCCATTAAATCATCTACCAATTTAATGGTATGATTGTTTCTAATTTGTATGATTATAGAGTTTCCAATTGACAATTTTTGTTTTACCATGGATAGCCAATATTCAATTCAATGAATTTTTGGTTTCTAATTGTATATGTTATGTTGACAATCATATTTTGATTTATGCGTGGAGGAATCATGAAATTTTTCTTGATTGATTCCTTTTGAGATATTATGGCTGCCAATTACATAATGAATGTAAATCTGGTAGTCACATTTTGTAATACTTCCATCTTTCTTTTCTTGTATAATAAGGAGATCATGAAGGTTTTCTTTTGAATGATCTTCTTCTTGATTTGATTTTGAATGTCAATTACATAATACATATGAATATGACAATCATTATCAATTAATAAGCACTACTAACCTTATTTAAATACATAAGAATCATGTATCTTTTGCCTATTCCATTAATAACTGTTTTTACATTTTTCTATGTATACGATTAATTGATTAAATTATTAGATGTTATATATAATATGTTTACTTAAATTGATTATTATGTTACAATTCTTGTATATCATCACATAATTATCTATGTATAATAGATTTTTATTCATGGCTCTAAAGAAATACAATGATATTAATATGGTAACATAATATTATTTCATCCTAAAAAGAGAATTTTATAGATTCCAATTTTCAAAAGGAATATTAAGAAATTGTTTCTGAAAGAAACACTACAAGTAATAACTTTTCTATGTTCTTGAAGTAGCGTAGATTTCATTCAAATCCCGATTGAAGGGATAAAATCTATATTGCAATTGATCAATTATTGTCATATTTCATTTGTTCGCTTTATTGTATTATATAGGATTTAGATATCTTCTATGAATACATTATTATTAATTGTTTCAATATTGAAGTGCTTTTTATATTTAATTTTTATTGGTAACTAATTTTTCTTATTTAGGAAAGAGAGTAGTTCAAGAAGACTTATCAAAATCTTTGGTTAGCTGAAAAGTGTCAGGCTTTATACAAGCCTATATAATCTTGTCAAATAATACAAGAATATGTATTGACGATGCACTTTATTCTAACAAATCAAAAAGATATTTGCTTCGTTTTAAAGATATCTGCTGCAATGGATATCACATTGAAATAATACAAAAAGACAATGTTGAATGTCTTTTTATAACTTTTGTACTTGACCAGGAGTAAATAAAAGAAAAAAAGTTATAAGCACTTCTTCTGAAAATGTATTTTACAAATATAAAGTCAACATAATCGAATAATATAAAGAACCAGAATATTCTTTTACCCAATGACTATCAACGCAATGCTTGCTATCAAGGGAAATTTGAAGATAGACATTTTCCTACAAAAATTAATGTTGAACTTCCAAACTTTTTAGAGTGAATTTATGTGAATATGTGTGGCGCTATACACTAACCTTACAATCAAACAACTGTATCAATAATCTTGAAGATTATTGAGATGATATTATTTGTCATGGTTCTTTAAGGATTGCAATTGTATCTTATATTCATCGTGTTTTGTGGGGAAAAAATGACGAAAAAATACTTGTTACGATAACTCAGAAGATTATTGCAATATAAATAGATTATTATATAACGTGATTCTTGCCAATTAAAGCCCATATTCCAGAAGAATATGATTGACTCTGTAAAAACGTGATATATGAGATTGGATATTATTTCATAAAGAAAAAACACGATATATAAATTTTAAAGAATAGCTCTATATTATTCTTGTAGAAGCAATTTACTTTCTTTTATTTATACATTATTATGTGCATCAATTTCATTATTATTTATTGCTTACTTTTGTTTAATGATTTAGCTAGATCTATTAATTAACAATTGGTTGCAATATATAATTTATACCAAATATATTTAATTTGACAAATCAATATTCTTGAAGAATATTGAATCATTACTCTTAAAGTAGTAATAGTCTAAACTAATTCTAAAAGTGTTATTTATTATGCTTCTGAAGTAGTACATCTCTTGATAAATTTAAGATTTTCATATTCATATATATATATATATATGATTGATACATGTAATAATGCTTATCCCTAAAGGAGATTATACAAATTCATGCAATTCAATATTCTTGAAGAGTATTGGACTATTACTTGTATAAACCTAAATCTAGTAGAAAACTTTATTATTATCATTAGAGATCACTACTAGTATTACAAATGAAAACTACTCTTGTTACAGAGGAACAAGATATTATGAATTTTAATATTCTAGAAGCATTTGAAGTTTTGCTCTTGAAGCAACAATCTAATTAAGATACTTTTATATCTTGAAGATTTCAGTTCAAATCTGATTCAAGATTTTGATATAATCCTGAAGATTTCATCTTAGAGATTCTATTGTACTTTTGAAGTAGTACGAATCTCGGAAAAGATCACAAATGATCTTATATATCATCATATATATATATATATATATGAAATAAATCTTGAATATATAGTATTATGAGTTATGACAATTGGGATATTATGTTGAACTTGAAGTTCAATTATTCATCAATTGAAAGTTCTATAATAGCTTGTTGAGGTTAATTACCTTTTATTATAATGTACTAAATTATCAGTACAATATTACTTTTTTATATTGAACTTAAAGTTCAATATTTTATTTGATATGACCGGTTAGACCATTCGAGCTTACTAAACATGAAAAGTATTGAGACATATGTGAGGAACTATTATATTCTTTCACTTAATTAAAGAATTATCGTGTGATGCATATTTTCAGGCAATTGGTTGCTAATTATCACTAGCTAAACTTGGAACTGGGTTCCAAAAATTTCTGGAAAATATTTAGGATGAACATTGTGAGCCCACTCACCCTTCATGTAGAACTTTTAGATATTTATAATTTGGATTCACTAAAGGTCACATGTGTCATATTACTCATGACCCGAGGTTTATGAGATTATTTGCTTAATTGATTGATTATGAGCAAAGTTTCATATATAAAATAAAGACATTTGTGCCTTGCTAGGGAACTTTATCCCATAATTATTAATGATTTATATTTTGGTTTGGATACTTGATTGCCTATAGTATAGCAAAACCATTGAATATGTCTCAAGTTCTTTGCTACACAATTAATTGAGAATAATATTTTCTTATTAAGTGAAGAACTGGTATTTCACTTGCAGTATTATTATAATTTGCAAAATATAAAATTTATATGATACTCCCCTTATAGTTGGCTTACAGACAAAATCCCCTATTTACTAAAAGTTATAAATGCTATTTATGTATAATCGCACCACCACATTGAGATGAGTGTTTTTGAATGGTGATAATACATGTTCGGGTTTGTATCCCTTTTGCATAGCATTTATTTTTCATATCCGAAGGATGATATGTTGCGACATGAATTGTCGTTTGTTGCTTCATTTGCCAAGTCTTCTCAGCTTTAGGGGGAGAAATTGATAGTTAGTAACAAATATATGAAATGCGTGTTTATAACTCTAGCATAGTATAACGGAAACCTAAAGTTTGCAAGATATTTTGTATTTCAGATTACTGGCTATACGGTTACTAATAGTACATACTAGATTAAAGGCTCCAACTTAGATTCATATAAATTCCTATAAGAGGACTTGAGTATTAATGGCATGCCTGAAATATGTGGTCGATTCCAAAATAAATATATGAAAATAGAATATGGAGAAAATATTTTATATCATAGTCATATTGAGGCACAATACTCTAGAAGATTATATATACATAACTGATCAGAAAACCCCTGAAGAGGTTCAGATACCTCAGATTAGTAAAATAAAAGAGATCTCATAGTGTTATGTCTATACTGAGAATCAAATGGAATTGATAAGAAATAATTGTCGACAATAAATAAATATTAATGAGCTCAATTATTGCGAGGATGATGAATTAATTTTTCATCAAAAATTTATTAATATTGAATATTGGCTAAAACGAAATAATGCAATCCAGTAAATTGCTATATGTCAAGACCAGTAGTCTAGTAATTTGAAAATATATATCTTGTCAATAAAATATTAATAGGTACTTATGTGGAAGTATCATTAAATATGTGGTGGTACAATTAAAATATGAAGTTTTGTTCAATTGACAATATATAAAAATATCCTAAATATGATATAACCCCTGAAGGATTTGATACGCCTCAAGTATATAAAGAACATAAATTTCTTGTATAGATTGTCAGTATAGATAAAGAAGATACGCGTTGTACTTTTTCCTTGACTGAAGTTTTGTCCCACTGGGTTTTCCTAGTAAAGTTTTTAATAAGGCAACTTTAATGGCGTATCAAAGAATAATATATATATTTTTCACTTGGATTTTTTCTCACAGGGTTTTATTGAATAAATACAGGGTGAGCTATTGTATTCTTTTTCCTTCCACAAGTTTTTATCCCATTGGGTTTTTTCTGACAAGATTTTAATGAAATAACATCTTAGACGCTCCAAATTTGTTCAGAATCAATTGCACTTTTTTTCCTTAGTTTGGTATTTTTTTTTCTCCCATTTGGTTTTTCTCCAAAACAAAGTTTTTAATGAGACAATTGTTGTATAGATTAGTCATTCAAAGAGGATTGTTGTAAATTATTTAATCATATTGTGAATAACTAATATACCCCAAAACCCTAGACGTGTACCTATAAATAGGGGTCTTTGATTCTCATAATTAAAAACACAATTTTTGAGTTTTCTCTCTATTTTTCTATATTCTTCAGTCTAATTTATAACGTAATTGTAATTATTATAGTGAGTGAATTATTAAGGATTTTATAACCAATACTAGTGTACTGGACGTGCGTTGCACGTTAGTTGGCCGTGATTAGATTTAGAATGTGACTATTATAATTAAATATAAAATGGTAACATCATCATCATTATTATTATTTTAAAGGACATGAATATTATTAACTTGAAAGATTGCATGTTGGTAGTAATCAAACAAATTGGAAACTTAAAAAAAAATAATATAAGAACTAATAATTAGCATTGCCTAGCTAGACATTAGCATATTAACAATACAGAAAGTACTAAAGAGGCAAGTGGCTAGGCATCAAGAAAAGTTTTCAATTGAGTGAGTTGAGCCTATTGAGATTTGTGTGAAAATTTTCTAAGTTTAACCAAGTACATTTCCATGTATATCCCTCCTTTGACCTGGTTTAATGGTTTCATCTCTTGAAACAACTCTTGTAAATTATTGAAAACCATTGTGGCTTAAAGCGTAATCGTTGCAATGGCAAGTAAAAGCCTAAAACAGATCCCAAATGAAAGATGAGTAATTTCAAGAAGAATAGAGGGCAAAGTGCATATAACGAAATCTTCAAATATTTACATATATGTGGAAGTAAAATAAAATTGTTCTACATATAACAGACGCCCAACATCCTAACATTGTATTACCACCTGCACACTCTTCACATTACTACAAATGAGAAGGTTGCAGTGAATGAAACATAAATAGACAGCAAACAAATAATTCATGGAAAACTCGAACCATAAAGGCTATCAATAACTATGTTATTGTTAATTGTTAAAATCATAAGCTACAAAAAGCTAGTGTATCATCACTCGAAAGAAACAACTTCAACAACTTCCAATCAAACATCACGGGAAAAAAAAAAAAAAAGAAGAAGCTGGGTCCAATGAGACAAATTTTGAATACTTTGAACACTTAAAAGGATAAAGTCATTGAAATAGAGTGGTCAAGTTTTTTATCACTAAAAAATATAGAAATTTTATTTTGCCTACACAGACATATTATTATGTATACTTAGAGATGTGTTAAACATCTAAGCTACAAGCACCCTCACACTTGTAGCTTGGATGTGTGCTACGTATTACACGCAAGCATGAATTTCTTCTCAAAAATATAATCATAACCTTTAAACATCAATAGTAGGTCTTCTTACTAATTAATACTCAAATTTATCCTTAATAATTGAGAAAACAAACAAAAATTACTCCTAAAATAAACATGACATGGATAGTAAATCATGTAACTAAATCTACCTCACATGCCAAACTCTTAATTTAAAACCCAAAAAATCCAAGAAAAAGACATGAAACGACACAAACCTCTCCATGTATGCAGCTAATGGGGAATATTTTTTCATTGAAAAACTACAATTGTATGCTAAAATATTATTCTAATCCAAATATCAAATATCCACCCTCCGATAATGAAAATGAAAATAAGTTATTATAATACATAAGTTATATAACAAAAATTTATTTGGGTCTAAATATCACTTTCTCCTTTGATTTCCATTTATCAAAGCAACATTCCGCAGTTACAACTCTTGACAACCAAACAAGTAATCTTTTGACAGGTTGTGGCTTTTTATTTTATCCATCAAAAAAGGAAAATATATAAATTCAGAATGAATTGGATTAAAATATAATTACATTAGAATAAGTTGAAAAATAAGAAGTTCATTGTTTGTACTCACCTTCTCATGCAAGAAGTTCATTTCCTTTTCTATTTTCTTTAGGAATAGTAAGGCACAAAACTGAAAACTTCCTTTCATCGTGAGTGCAGTGTGGTCTATATTCCAACTCTAGTGAATTCAGTGATTTAAAAGGAATTTAGCCTCTCACATTGTAAATGGTAATTAAAAACGCAAGAAGCAAATATTTCTATTAAGCTTGAAGCTGATGTGATGCAAGAAGCAAATTTTTTTTATTGAACTTGAAGCCTAATCATTTATGTCCCTCCTATTCAGTTGTCACATGAGTGGAATGATGAAATATAGTAAGATAAGAAATCATTCATAATGCTTCTTAACAAGAATATTTTGCAATAAGCTGGCATAAATTTTCGTTATCAGATTTTTAGATAACAAACAAAGAAAAAAAAGTTCCAGATAAAAGAATTTAGATTGGAAATTTCAAAAATCGCCTACCAATTTTATGGCCAAAAGATAAAGGAAAAAGGGAGTGCCAAATTCAAGCTCTAGTTAAACAAGTATCCACCCATCATATAATCAAACTACAAGTAAACGTTCAGATAAAAATAAAAAATAAAAAAAATAAAAACACTACAAGTAAAATGTTGTTTGAATAGTTCAAGGTATGGAGAACTATTTACTCTGCCTTTGTTATCCTCTGCTGTAAACTTTTTTTTTTTTTTTTTTTAAAGTACCTTTAACCTATGCATATTATACGATTAAAAAAAAAAAGAAATAAAAAAACAAAGATAAGTCAAAATGCTGCCAAAAAAACCATAGTTTTATACTCATTTTCCGTAAACACAAAAACTAACTAAAACGCCTACAAGAATGAAGTCCACATACATAGAAAAACTTAGAGATTACAAGAGAAGCAATTGAAATTGCAAACAATCAAGTTTTTTTATGACTCAAAAGCAAAATCATACCTTTAAGCATCAATAGCCAGATTTTCGCTTATCGTAAATCCTAAAAATATTCTTAGCAACTAAGAAAATGAACAAGAAATCGAAAAAAGGGGGTTGTGGGCTGGCTTAAATCGGCAGCAACTGAGGCATAAGGTTCTCAAATGACGGTTGTTGATCAATTTGCTGAAACATTGAAGCTTTCGGGTTCTAGTTCCTGAGAGGGGATCTAGAATTTCCAACAACAGCAAAGGACGGGATCACGGAGAAAGAAAATGGAAGAATCAGTACAGCTTGTTGAAATGTCGATTAGGTCTTGTGTTTTGATGATTGTAAAGAAAGCTAGAAGGTAGAATGAATGAAATGGGAAAGAGTGTGCTGTCAAATTGCAGCCAAAAGTGAACAGGATATGAGGGTAAATTTGGGAATTGGAAAAAATGTCGTCCTGTGATACTTTGTGCTTCAAATGTTGTACACAAATTGAATCAACAGTGCCAATTGAAATAAGGCTCTTTTATATATTTTAGGATATGCTGATCTTGATTCTATGCCTTTTTAACATGCTCTCTCCTAAGTGCATTGGCTGCTTGCCTACATAATTTAGGAGATAACTATAGAAAATAATCTATATGATTTCGTTCCAAAATTAGACGCTGTCAACGTTAAGTTTACAAACTCATGCCAACAAGAAACCATAATAGACCTGCACAACGGCCATTCTTATGCCACTCAGAAATGGTGCAGCTGACATTTTTATTCACATGCTTTTTGAGAAAACAAAAGCATCTGACTACTTCCAAGTCTTCCACTATTTCAGTATTCCCTGTTCAGTTTATTGTCTAATTGGTGGGAAGGCTATTGTTAGCCTCGGTGACCTTCTCTTGCCTCTTAGAGCATCGCCAATCCAATAATATTGACTAAAAACTTTCTCCGCTTTTTTCACTGTTTCATCATGTCCTCATTCAGTTATGATCTCATCTCATTGATTCTCTAAACCATTTTGATCCTGGCTGTTAGAATTCTAGGTTGTAATCTTTTGCAAGTGTTAACTTGATCTTTAATGACGTTGATTATCGTGTTAAAGCTCCAAAGCTAACCATTTTAGATGTATTTGGATTTAATAGAATAATAATACTGAGCCTGCTCCATGATATTTTGTACAGAGCTGAAAACAAAAATGTGTGGTAATATTTAATTGTTTGTACAGAGTTACTTTACCCATGTTGTTAGGGAAACTTTAATTGCTGACACTAACACATGGGGACCATGTTTATACTACCATTCCCTATCACATCCTCGTTATTGTAACTGAAATGAAGTTGTCCTTGAAAATCAATTCCATGGCCATTCAGTGGGAGCAAAAATGGGATATCTGCATTTCTATCATAAACCATTCCTCGGTATTCGTGGTCACTTCCCATCTGTTGTAGGCTCTTTGTGTTTTCATCATCATTTTCATCTTCTGAAACATTTGAATTCTTCTTCACCAGTTCCCTGAACATTGAAGACTGAAGGAGTAGGTCAAGTGCTGTTGGAGATGACAACTTGCTGCGTGCATTGACTGGCCATTTTCTTGCGAACTTTTCTGTCTGACTTGGGGCAGAGATACTGAAGGCTCTTTGTTTTGAACAACGGAATGAGGAGTCCTCATCTGAACCCAGAGGAGATAACTGTGCTTGTGACTCTGAGCTTGAATTTGTTTCCTGAGCAGAAATTGAATTGTTTGTCCCTGACTTCAACGATCTGATGTAAGTACTCAAGTCAAAATTAGTAACAGCGTTGATTCCTCTGTACTCAATTGCTGCAATGTCATATGCACGAGCTGCCTCTTCCTGTGTACCTGTAGGAAATATGCATCTTAAGAAAATGCACGGACGTGTAGATTTAAATATTTTGCTTCTGTCTCACTGAGAATTGGGGTACTGTTTTGAGGTTCCACTTACTGTAAGTACCGAGGTAAAGGTACTTATTTCCAAAAACTCTACCAATCCTGGCTTCCCATCTTCCATTATGATGGTGTCTGCATTTTGCAATGAGTTGTTTAGAATAATCTCCAAAAATTGTCCATAGCGAAACTGATTCATTATACACTTTTCATAGTATACCTGGCAACTCCTCTGTACTTTGAAACCCCTCTTGAGAAGCCACTGCTTTTTCTGCAGTGAAGGAAAATTTAGTTTGCATCCGGGAGAATACTTGAAGCAAACATAATTTTGTCAAATAAGATAGTGAAATCATACCTTCTTATTGAGGCCAGGTACTCTTCTTTCGTGACAGTCTGCATCATTTCAATTTCTTTCTCGTAATCAGATATCTGCAGAATACATTGATGAATTTAATTAGTCTGGAGATTTTATTTGGCATCTAGGCAGTCTGAAACATGCATATTGCTGAAATCATACTGGAAAGTTGGTAAAAGTTGATGTTCCCCAATATTTGAGTGCTGCCAAATCATATGCTCTTGCAGCAGCTTCCTCATCATTAAATGCCCCTGAAAATGTAGGCCTGTCTTAGCAAGTCTTACTTTATTGCTTGCATTATGCTTATACAAATAACTACAATAAATTTTGATGGCAAAATAATACTCACCGAGATACACTGTAGATTGAATTTTGAGTCCAAAATGCAGTCCGAGAAACACAATAGAAGATTTCATGTCAGGCACCAGTACTGTGTAGATATAAAGTTGAAAAATGTGGCAAAGGATTTAAAAGCTACCTTGTTTCCCCTTCTTCTTCTGAGTTATATTCCATGAGAGTTTGTCCCACAAGTGTGCTTCATATCGGCCTGTCAATCTATGCCTGCTTACACCTCGAAACCTTGAACTTCTCTTCACTGTTGTTTGGGCAGTTGGATCTACTTCTTGTTTTGTATGTGGATCATTGCCAGCTGTATCTCTTCTTCTACGCTTAATACACCTCGGTTCAGGAGACTGATCACCGTCTATTGTGCGCA